>JAFELO010000370.1:1243241-1282177 GCA_017140195.1 Eumaeus atala | reverse complement strand
CAGACACAGCAGACTTCACCATGAGTTAGGGAAGGTGAGGAAGTTCGAAAAGTACTAAGAAGTTGGTAGTGTCAGAGTCGCGAAGGTCAAATTATTGAGCAAAATGCTAGCATGGCTCAAGAAAACTGTGCCCGCGACGGAGTTAACTTCTTATGTTCATAACGCAAACATGAGTCTGAAGTTTCAGCAACATATTAGTTCATTTGTGTATTAGTTTAGTTCACTGTGTTTCAAAATTTTCGATAAGTTTAGTCAAGGGTAAGAACTAGCGCCATGCAGCATTAATTTAATTAATTATAAATAAATATAATTAAATAATAAAATTAAGCCCTGTAATACTGCTGTAGTGTCTGCTTCGTTTTCGTCGTGTTGTGTGCGATCCGTGAGTTGAGCCAGTGGTCCATTGGAGTAGAGGTAAGGAGAGCAATGCATCCGTATGCACAATTATGCGGATGTGAACGGTCGGTAGCCACCAAGTGGCTCCGACAGCTCGTTTGTGCTTCTATAATGTGAAAATTAAAAAAAATATTGTGATAAAATTGAATCAACTTTGCACGAAACGCGACACCGTAGGTCATCAAGTGAGCGAGAGGTCCCTCCCTGGTCGTGCGGGCCAATTCCGTTGCATTGGAGGAGGTAGTGCCATGCACCATGCATGGCACTACCTCCTCCCATGCAGCATGGAAATACCTCTTACAAAAGTGTTCCCTCATTCCTCTTTTCCTATTAAATATCATTCGAATATAACTGGAGAGAAATCAGGCGCAGAACCGGACGGCGGAACCTGCTAAATTATAAAATCTCAAGAACTCCTTTTGTCTGATCCAGGAATCTTAAACGCTTTTTTTACTTTCTTCTTGACTATCTTTTTTTCTATTTTGTCGTTTTTTTTTCAATCTACACAACTGCGGCTAAACGCACACGTCTATACATGTTATAAAGAAACATCCCCAAGAATCTGTCTGTATGTGATCGGTTTTCTCAAAGTCCAGTGATAAGCTAGATGTTTCAACTCAACTTTGATTGAGGTGTTTCAATTCAAACCCGTATGAAGATGCTTCATAAAGTTTTCACCAATATATAACTACAGCGTTTCCGGAGGTTTTAGTGTATAATGGCAACAATGCGACTCTGTCAGTTCGGCCGAAGCCGGGGCAAGTAGCGAGTTAGAAAATAAAGTACCAAAAATCTGTACAATCATGTCCGCATCTGATCGATTTTCTCGAAATCTAATGAACGGATTTTCATATAGTTTTCGCCCATGGATATAACGATTCTCGTGGATTTTTTAGCGTATAAAGTAGATAATTCGATGAGGTAGCAATCCCGGCCACGTATATTCACGGGCGAAGTCGGGGCAGATCCGTAGTTAGATACATTATGTAGATCTTATGTACTGGTAGATGTACCTACACATATCTATACTCGACAAAAACGGATGTTGCTGCCGATAGCAAGCGAATATTATTAAATACTCGTACACAGAAGTATGATTATAACTTATAATATGTGAATATAGTGACCATGTTAGGGTTGCTACCTTTTTTTAAAAACGGAAATTTTTCTTTTTTCCAGTTGTTGGCAGGGGAATATTACTAAATACTCGTACACAGAAGTATGATTATAACTTATAATATGTGAATATAGTGATCATATTAGGGTTGCTACCTTTTTTTTAAAAACGGAAATTTTTCTTTTTTCCAGTTGTTAGCAAGGGAACATTACTAAATACTCGTACACAGAAGTATGATTATAACTTAGAATATGTGAATATAGTGATCGTATTAGGGTTGCTACCTTTTTTTAAAAACGGAAATTTTTCTTTTTTCCAGTTGTTGGCAAGGGAACATTACTAAATACTCGTACACAGAAGTATGATTATAACTTATAATATGTGAATATAGTGATCGTATTAGGGTTGCTACCTTTTTTTAAAAACGGAAATTTTTCTTTTTTCCATTTGTTGGCAAGGGAATATTACTAAATACTCGTACACAGAAGTATGATTATAACTTATAATATGTGAATATAGTGATCGTATTAGGGTTGCTACCTTTTTTTAAAAACGGAAATTTTTCTTTTTTCCAGTTGTTGGCAAGGGAATATTACCAAATACTCGTACACAGAAGTATGATTATAACTTATGATATGTGAATATAGTGATCGTATTAGGGTTGCTACCTTTTTTTAAAAACGGAAATTTTTCTTTTTTCCAGTTGTTGGCAAGGGAATATTACTAAATACTTGTACACAGAAGTATGATTATAACTTATAATATGTGAATATAGTGATCGTATTAGGGTTGCTACCTTTTTTTAAAAATGGAAATTTTTCTTTTTTCCAGTTGTTGGCAAGGGAATATTACTAGATACTTGTACACAGAAGTATGATTATAACTTATAATATGTGAATATAGTGATCGTATTAGGATTGCTACCTTTTTCTTAAAAACGGATTTTTTTCTTTTTTCCAGTTGTTGACAAGGAAATATTATTAAATACTTGTACACAGAAGTATGATTATAACTTATAATATGTGAATATAGTGATCGTATTAGGGTTGCTACCTTTTTTTTAAAAACGGAAATTTTTCTTTTTTCCTGTTTTTGGCAAGCGAATATTATTAAATACTCGTACACAGAAGTATGATTATAATTTATAATATGTGAATATAGTGATCATATTAGGGTTGCTACCTTTTTTTAAAAACGGAAATTTTTCTTTTTTCCAGTTGTTGGCAAGGGAATATTATTAAATACTTGTACACAGAAGTATGATTATAACTTATAATATGTGAATATAGTGATCGTATTAGGGTTGCTACCTTTTTTCTTAAAAACGGAAATTTTTCTTTTTTCCTGTTGTTGGCAAGCGAATATTATTAAATACTCGTACACAGAAGTATGATTATAACTTATTATATGTGAATATAGTGACCATGTTAGGGTCGCTACCTTTTTTTTTTAAAAACGGAAATTTTTCTTTTTTCTTGTTGTTGGTAAGCGAATATTACTAAATACTCGTACACAGAAGTACGATTTTTACTCATAATAAAATGTGAATATAGTGATCATATTAGGGTTGTTACCTCTTTTTAAACACGATTATTTATTTTTTCATGTTGTTACAATAAAAATAAAGTATACAGTACAAAAAGAGAGTATGTATTTGTTTGTTTGTTGAACGTAATGTATAATGTAATAATGTGTGTACACTGCAATTGTGCGGTGGATGCCTTGTCATAAGTACATATGCATAACCAGTAACAAACAAAATCAAACAATAAGTTTTACGTAGATAAAGTATTTTAGCGTTCCTTTTTTGGTGATTTAGATTACAAATTACGCCTCCATGAAAACATCTACTTTACTCTATTCAGGGTACGGGTGGCAACCATAATCGTAATTTACAAAGGTGTTTCGCTATCGAGTTATTCGTCCAGGTTTTACCTTACAACACAATTAAGCTTCAAAACGAGTCTTGAACCAGGAAAATTATATTTTATATCATGCAACGCGGTTTCGTCCAATCGGTCGTGGCAATGCTACGCAATTGTCTATAAATAATTTGAGATACTAGCCGAGGAGCCAAAATAAACTCATTGTATGAACGAGTCTTACCGACTGGTCTGAAGACTATTTGCTACCTCGTAGGACCTCGCCAGCTTCGACTGAAGCTAGTTACGCGTTTCAGGTTTTATAATTACTTTCGACGATTTCCTAGCCGTGTGTTAAAAGGAATATTCCGGAGGAATCAAAAGGAATTCCATAAAATATCTAAATAATCACCACGATTATCGGTTCACTGCTGGACAAGGTCTGTCTCAATGAACGCCAAGACGACCGATCTACTACTCGCATCCATCCCGGACCGGCGCCTGCACAGAGATCGTCTTCCCACCTGGTGAACGGTCGACCAACACTTCGCTTTCCTAAACGCGGCCTCCACTCCAAAACCTCGATGTTAAATCACAATTTATGTGAGAGTACATATCTATGTGTGATATGTGTTTTTCACACATGTATAAATGAACTGATTTCGCTAAAACTGAAAGTTTGGTGATACTGTAGTCCATATCAACTATATGTATTGTTACACGGGGAAATCCCCATTCCTTTGCTATCGATTATATATATGTATATGTAGTTCCACACTTTATCTTAAACCCGATAACAAAATATGTTTCACAATAAACATGCTATTGGTTTAATTACTCTGCCACTTATTATCAGATAAAGTGCTTATGTTTACTGAGATAATAGAATGAATCGTGAGCAACCCGTGCAACTTTTATACTTATTTATATTACAATAAAACTACTTATTTAATAATTTAACTAGCGGAAGCTTTACCAACCATGGTCACGGGTGGGTATGATATGACAGATTTTCTGGTGTCACAAGGTTTTAAGAGCACTGGAAGAATTACAATTGTTGACGTGTTCCGATTAACGCGAACAATACTTATGTTATGTTAGAACTACAAATAACAAAATGTACCCACTACCTTTTAAGTTACTTGGAAGTGGTAGTGCTTGTACTTATTCATGTTAGCCAAATAAAACCATAGCCAAGCGAGAAGGTTCTCTATCACATAGGTTTTTTTCGTTTTACGTGTGCATTTGTTTGGGATTTATAGTAATAACTACGTTCCTCTATACAACTGCGCACGATACGTTACAGGGCACATGTGTGTGCGCAGATAAAAGCGCACAGTCCACTGCCTCATTCCAATCTGACTAAGACATATCCGACAGGATTAGCAGATGGTTAAATCTGTTACAAATACAATTGAATTCACTGTACTATAATATAATACATGAGTGATTGATGAATTTAAATTTTCTTTCTTCCAGATGCTGGCCATGTGTGTGCGTTCCCTATTGCATGGATTCGTGTAGAAATGCTGATCATTACTGTCCTAATTGTAATTCTTACATAGGGACCTACCAGTCTTAAATATTAAAATTATATTAAATCAGAAGATTAAATAATATACAAGACGTTTCGATACTAAATATTTACAGCTAAAATTAAAAACTAAAATAATAGAATGAAAAGGAAATGAGGTTACCTATACCTATGACATTTCCTATAAAGTGTTGCACATGAAAATCTAGCGAGTTTATATATAGTCTAGACACTTTCCTCCAGTCCTTCCCTATTTAAGGAATTGTTAAAGTTGAGAGATACATTTCTTTTCAACAAAACAGAAAACTTTCTCATTTTTTTGTCGGTTTCCATTTTGTTACACTAAACAAAAAAATTAAACATGATACACAAATAAAAAAATTAAACATGATACACAAATAAAAAATCCAAAGTCAACACGATCGTTATTCAGAAGTGCTGCTACTAGGAGCGCTGAGTGTGAATGAAGCTTTAATATCTCTCGACCGTATAAAATATTGCCCTGAACGGAATAGAATGGAGGAAATGGAGCAGTATCTCAGGTTGAAACATGTGTTACTTTGAATGCGGTCCCTTGTGAAGTCTTCAGGTTATTTTTAGTAAGAAAAATCTCGTGATTCCGTTACGTCTAATTCGATTTTCATAGAAGTTTAATATATATATATTAAACTTCTATGAAAATCGATATATTCTATAGACAACGTAGCAGAGGCGGATTCGGAATTTTGGTTTCGGCACAGACATGACCAAGTCTAAGTTTATTCAGGAAATTTACGATTTGTCATAGGAAGACTGTTATTCTTTCGGGGACATTTGACTCCGTTCAGTCCTGGATCCGCCCCTGAAACCTAGTTTAGCTTTGCTTGCCAACTGGGGAAGCAGTTTTAAAAGTCCTTGAACTTTAACGACCATATAGATTTTGGCACTAGATTTTTATACTCGTCTAATCCGGAAGAGTTAAATGCGTGTTCTATCCTGTCTTAGCATAGGCATTTAACTTTATCCCCTGCCTAAAACTGTTGTAGCCGTACCGGACCTGTCATTAAAAACTAACGATTGCCACTTGATTAGGTAACTAAATCTGATTAAATCATTCATAAATATTCCACATATATGATATAGTCACTATTTTTGATATAATTACCATATTTACTTCGATACTTTAAGAATTTTGTAAGTTTATGAGTGTACAAAAAAGTGATTATTAAAATGTCATATAATTTTGTTAAGAATAAATATATTTTTATATTCAAACTGGTTTCATTTTATTATTATGTAGTAAAGAATTAAGCTATAAAGCTAGATTGTGTCAACTTAGCTCATGTCCCAGATTTATATTATATTTGAAACAAACTTTTATCCTTCTCTGGCTGTACTGGCACGGCTGGGGGGTGCCTCTCGCAACTCTCTTACATAATACCGCTTTAGGGTCTAGCTACGCAGTCGCGCTTCGTGCGATGTGAGTTTTCGGTGGCACATTATTCCAAAATGGGAGGGAGGGAAGGTGGGCAACACGTCCAAGGCTCCGATTGCTTGTTTGCTTCCTGGACTTGAAACGTAAATTATTGTATCGTGAACCATTTTAGAGATGACATACTAACACCATCCGTTATTGAGCAAATAAAACAAAACGTGAATCCGCGCGCGCGCACACAAAGTTGTTGCATCAGGTTACATGTAGATGTCGTGGTAATAGGCGTTATTTTAGATTTCAATACAATTGATTTATAGTCCACTTTTAATAAATTATAATTATCAAGTATTAATAAAAATACAAATAGTGATTATTATTTTACGTACATCCAAATGTAGCCACAGCTTTGTAAACGTGTCCATGCATCAGGTCTGGTGAAAGAGATTTATTTAGGGAAAAAGAAGGAATTATACAGTGATTGACTGAAATAAAAAAAGTATTATTAACATGAATACCATGGTACATCTTATTCCATATTTGAATGTATTAATTAATATTCAGTAAATCTGTTTTTTATTCAGTAAATGAGTTTACATAAATTACTTTAAAGTAAGTGATAAGTAACATTATAGCTTAATTAAGCAGACAGGACCGGTACGGTCTTTCTCACGTATGGAAAAAAGACTCGTCTGTCTGTCCCTTATCAGCACCACTAAGGTTTACAAATCAGTGCTAGACGGTAAGCTATGCCAGCACTAATTATCCAGCTCTTAGATAATCGTCTCATCCAATCTATGGTCGATAACAATTCGTACAGAGTGATAGCAGTGTCATTAGAAGTCTACTATAGTCAATATATCGTGTGTATATAGTGCACGTTATACCAACATTAATGACCTACTCTTATGTTAATGACACAACATATCTATTGCTATTATATTTTATGCAGGCGTTTTATGTTAAATCGTCTGAACGGCATTGTTTCGCTGTTCACTTTTATTTATTGCTTCCCATCTTTGCCGCTCTTTATCATCATACTCAGAATGACTGTATTACTATTTCTCTGCTGAAGCTCTATGAAGAGTATTGAGGCTGTAAAACAGCTGGCCATCTTCGACGCGCACTCTGTGCGAGGAACTTAGTCTCGTCGCCCGACGAGCACTTATATGAATGCGATGTAGCTGTATTGGGCTGCTTCTCTATGCTTCCTCAGCATAAGTTTAGTTCTGAAAGTAAAGTGTGAAGGACATCTTCAAACGATTGATTGGAAATAAGAGATGACATTACAGCCGAATCGGACCAGCGCGACCGGTGAGGTATCTCGCGCTCAAAGTATGATAACGTCTCAAAGTGTCAGCTATAAGTTTTATGTGTTTTGCGAGTTTTCGGTGGCCTATTGCGGGAGTGAGGGTCAAACGTATAAATAATGTGGGTGACAGATCTAATTATGCGAATGTTTATAGTCCTCATTGCCATAAAAAAGAGTAAAATATAAATGTTGACAGATAAGGCCATTCAAATAAATTGTATAATTGTGTTGTCGCACACTTCTATTTCTGTCATTGAATTGTAGCACCGACAGGAATCAGGTATGCCCCGATAACACCATCCAGTTCTGTGCATTTAGAGTATTCTATAAAGAATCATAGCAGTATCGTTCTAGCCGAATGCCGGCTAAAACGAACATCTCTATTGAGAAAAGCCATTTGGGCATGTTGTGTAACAGGGCATAAGTGTTTGCGCAGACACAAGCGAACTCTCTATTCCCTCGTCTCCCTATTCCGATAGGACGCCAATCCAACTCTACCGGTAACTTCTCGCCGCATCTGTATTTGCACTAAATCTCATCCAAACCAGTTTTATACTTTCGCATTTCTAATATTAGCAGAATGTTCTTATACAAATAGAAACCAGTCAGTTATAATTTAAAAAATATATTGTAGGAGTTTATGTGTCGAAACACACAGCAGTGGAACACACCATGATATAATTGATATTATAATCTGTGTTATAGCTAGATGGGTATTATAAACATTGTGGTCACATGAATGGATATTTGTGAGGCGTGTAAGTGGATTAGCGATAAACTTCGACCGTTGAAGATGCCAAAACTTCGATGTTGGATGCAAGGAGACGTTCCAATTAAATTACAGCCGGTTCAGAGGCAGAATGCATAGCGTACGTACAGACTGAGCAAATGGCAATGGAAATCGTTAGCGAACTTGGAGGGAGTGGGTACTGGATTACGACGGGGGGGGGGGGGTCACGATATCTTTATATAGTTATTTGCAAAACAAAGTCCCAAGAAACTATCAGTGTGTATGTGAGCGATTCAAAGTTACTGAACGGTTTCTCACGCGGTTTTCATTTATGGATACAAGAGCACTACCCAGGTCTTAGTGCAAAATTTATGAATATATGACGTTTGTTATTTACAAGCGAAGACGGGATGGATTGCTTGTGCAGATTATATCAAACTTCTATAAATGTAAAATGTTTTATCTACTCAACTTTGGTGATATCTATTTTAATTTTTATGTAATAAATGTTTTTAGTGTACGAGACATGTAGAAATATTAATAGTAGAAAGGCATGTTGTAATGAATACTCACCCTTGAATCCTTACCTGTTAATCGACGTCGAGACGCGGATAATTCAAAGACCTCGTGATAACACATCTGTATGGCATGCCCACTACAAATATTTTCCTTGCAATGTGTGCCTTGATTCCATAGATATGTCGCAGTCGTATAATACAAATCGCCGTATAACATTACGGCTAGCCATTTTTAAATAAACCGCCGTTTACTTTTGTGGCGGGCCAACGATTAGTCGGATTATCATTGCGGTCTTCAAACTGGCGGTTTACGATTAGCGAAATTGAATATCTTGATATTAGGCAGTGATTCTGCTCGATACAATTATGAAATTCGACCGAGTGTTTTGAGTGCAAATAATAAAATAACCTAACCACAAAGGTTAACTTCGAACTTATCTGGGCATAGTTTTTGTATTTATTTATTGAGAATGGAAGCTATTGATGCTGTCGTGTCAAGCAACGTAGCGAGTTTTAAAATTACGAAGTAAAATGTGTCAAATAATAAGGCTAAAATTATTGAATAACGTAAGACGCCGAATACTTGCTGACGAAATTTCACTCAGCCTAATTCAAGCCTTCTTTTTAGCCCCGTCACAAAACAAATGGCCCTGTTTAGAATATGCCTAGCCGTAATAAAATACGGCGATTTTAACAATCCGACTGCGACGGATATACATGCTATATTGATAAAAGCAATAAAGTGGACGCTTAGTTTACTATCCTAAGCGTCCACTTTATTGCTTTTTTTGGCATAAAAATATAACATTTGTACAGTACTTGATATGTGAAATTATTACATGTTAAAGTTATGTAATTTATCTTATTAGTTTGATGCCATCGCCCCATGTAACTAAGCCAAGCTAACCACATAAGTTGTGGTGTGTATGGTGTAAGACAACTGATATTTAGTTGCCATTCAGTTCCAAGCGTAATAATAGATTTCTACCCAAAAGCTCAAGTCTATACGTTGTTAAATCTTAGTGCTGCATATTTAGCAGCCTCACTAGGCCACTCTTGTTATAAAATCAACGGACCTAAAGTTGTTTGTATCCGATCGATTTTCACAAAATCTCTTGAACGGTTTTTTATGCGCTAGTTACATATATATATTGATATTAACGGGTAATGCCTGGCCGGATCGCTTATAAATTCTAAATGTAGGAAATATTCCTAAATTCTTAATAATGTCTACTTTTTCTATCCAGTTCTTTTCCTGTTTTCCAAGTGTTTGTTTTTCTTGTTTAACTTATCTAAAACAATATGGCGTTTAACATAATAAATAGATAAGGGCGTAAGAATATTCATTGAACCCTACTCCATAATAACATAGTGTTATCCAGTAAGAATAGAATCAGTACAAGGTAGTATGACAATAGTACCGGGTAATTGCTTGCTACCTGGCGGTGAGTGCCGAGTGCGTGGCCGCCGAACAAAGCAAACGCATTAGAGAATCAACGTGCGATATCTGCGTGCATTTGACCTATGGATTTAATGGATGAATAGATCAGGCCGTATTGATATTTCAGAGCCGTATGTCCTTAATTGAAGACTGTGCGTATGGTTTATGTATATTGCATATTGGATGTTAAACGGAGTTTGTGGAGACATTTGCTCCGTCAGGTGATGTGGCGGTTCATTACGCGTGTTACGCCAACAGTTGCGGATTCTAATCCTGCCCAGATCAGAGATGTTTATATGTGTATAATATGCATTTAACTAACAAATGTCTTAATATAATAAATCTGTAACATTTTTTTAAATTCACAAAAAAAATTACTGAATATATTTTCCTTATCTAGCACCTGTAAGAGTGTCTTTGGTCTTGCTTAGTGACTAGACTTTTTGGACTTAGAATAACGTGGTGGGATCAGTTCCCAAATATTATTTTTATAATTTTATTATTTGCACCTAAAAATATGAGGATACTTTTTATTAGTATTTGTTTTTTTTATTTTGATTAAGCTATCTATAATCTATTACTAAAATGCCATCTTTCGCAGTGTCTCATCATATTTCTCTTATTATGTAAGGATATTTATGTAAGAAAGAAAGAAAATATTTATTTGATCGCAAGGACTGGTTCTGAATGAAGAAATGATAAGCTAAGCTGCATAGCAATCATAAGGCCGAAGAATATTTTTGTAAGGTAACATATCTCCAAAAAAATGTCTGCACATCTTTCGCCGCATGTTTCTTTTCTCGCCCAGGCTCTTCATCTTTCTGTAACACATAACTTTCCTTTTTTTGCTAAAATATATAAATACAAGTGGCTAGTCTTTCTCAGACCAGTTTTCTTCATTCCTAACCACTGTCTGCTTTCCATTGCCCCCACCAAAAACCATCTCGTTCAACTTAGCACTTCTTGGTTGGTGTCCATTTCCATCCAACTATAACTTAATCATAATCATCACTATCCGCCCTTATCGGTCCACTGCTGGACACAGGCCTCTCACAATGAACGCTAAGACAGCCGACCTCCTGCATCCATCCCGGATCAGCAACTGAATGGTCGATGTACATTCCGCTTTCCTAAACGCGGCCTCCACTCCAGAACCTTTGTGCTTCGAATCATTCTTACAAGTATATAATATAGTGTGGGCAAAAAAATAAGAGCACTTGTACTTATGCAGATGTTTGTCCTTTCCTCTTCCCCTGCACATCCTATCCTTGTTACATAAAACAATAATAGTACCCGACAGTTCCGCCACCGGAGATGCAATCAGTCGTATGGAACTAACCAATTAGACATGAATACAAGCGACCAAGCGCCAGCGTATTGACTTTACAATATTGTGTGCACGTATAATGAGTAGGATGTTCGACATTAATTGCTTCGCAAATCCAATTAGGTGGGCTTCGATACGCATTAAGCACGTACAGCTCATTATCGATTCCTAATGACCTATCGTCTGAAGTCCAACGTTTGACTATTGTTCTTTAAAACGATGAAATCGAAACGTGAATAGATAATCTAAATATAAATAGCTAGTGGGATGTATCCTACCCAGCTCACGTAGCTTTTAAAGCCCACACGATAATGCTAGGCCAACTTAAGGTGCCATGCGTGAGCAGCCCTCCTCGTTGGAGTGGGGGGATGATTAACAGTTACTTTAGTTAATCTTAAATAAATATCGGGATGCATCCATCCCAGCTCAACAAGCTCTTAGATCGCACACTATAATGCTAGGCCAACTTAAGCTGCCGTGCGTGAGTTGCCCTCCACGTTAGAGAAGGGGAGGCGGGGGGAGGATGAACATTTACTTTAGTTAATCTTAAACAACAATCGGGATGCATACTTCTCATCAGTAGAAAAGGATGGGTCTGTCACCCTATCCACTACGATCTGACCTAGACCGTCGCCCGAAGTGTCTCATAGTATCCGATGAAGCTGCATGGGACACTTCCGTCAGCCTGCTGTGCATATCCTACATATAGTCTGCAAATAAATGTAAATATACCCCTTTCCAGTTTAGATAAAATTATGGCGACCCCCTTGTTGGGCCATGGAGGGACAAAATCATAAACTTAATTAAAATACTACATTTTTAAATTCCACACTTGATCTTGGAAACTAAGTATGAGTACAAGTTTCGTTGGAGAGGCTTTTGCCGGGAACCCCTTAGTAAGGCTCGATGCCACCTGAGACTGAGCAAGACCTTGTAAGGTATTGATATTATCCTATGGTAAGGTATTGACCTTACTATCATATCTATCAGCTGTTATATTTCGTCAATAGTATTTGGCGTACTCTAAAGTGAGAACTTAAGAATACGACAAATACTATTGACAAAATTAAAAGCGTTATGACGTTTATCCAAATGGCAAACTAGTGATCAAAATTTAAAATTACACTATAAAAAATGGACTTGTGTCATCTTTTTTCATGATGTAGACCATAAGAAGACCAGCAAACGTCATGACGACGGCTTGTTCGAATTCCTTTAAGCAGGGTTCAACGTGCAAACTGATTAAGATTCTCCCGTCAGTATTTGAACTGGGGGATTAATCAGTGGGGCAAGGTGCTTTTTACAGACGAGTGCAAAGTAATTTTTTTTAATGATAATCGGTGTGTTTGAGTGTGGATACGACGCGGCGAGCGGTTTTCGGAGTCCTGCTTTTACTAAGTTGACCGTTTCGGTGTTCCCAACGTAATGGTTTGGGGTGAGATTAGTTTACACGGTAAAACCGAGCTCACCATTTTAAATTCGGGTACCCTAACTGCAGAACGTTACATCGAGGACGTCATCAGGCCTCAAGTGATCCAATTTGCACAGCGAGTGGGGCCTGGATTCATCAGGATGCAAGATAATGCCCGTGCACATACAGCTCGATCAACACAAACTGTCCTAGAAGGGTCTCATATTGAGGTATTACCATGGCCATTAATCAAGAGTATGCATACAAGGCTTCTGGAGTGTATTGCTAAGAGAGGAAGACATAGTCGTTATTAAAAAGAAGAAACAAAAGTTACAAGAACAGCAGTTTGTCTTTTTCCGGTGATTTCTTTTGTTCATGTTTTTCATTCAAAATGGCCAATTTTATTATGAACATTAAAAAAAACAATTCATTATCATTATTTTAAGCAATGTTAGCCTATATTATAATCAATAACATTATTTTGTAGTTACATAAGTTAAACAAGTTAATGTCTTTATTATTTTCATGACACATCAAAAAAATCTTATTGGCCCTTATTTTGTTTTGAGTAGCACAATAAGTAATGACAACAAATTAAATTTATGACAGAGCAACTATCAATAACTAACTGTCCCGGCAGCTAGTTATTAGTAATTTCTACAGCGAAATGAGGATTTATATTTTATATTTTTTTCACAAATTTGCTTACATTACCGAAGTTTCAAGGTCAAAACATTTTATGAAATGTTATATGGTTTATGTTCATCACAAGTATTGTAAGATTCTAATTTTAAAATATTTTTCATATCGGTCCACTGGCTTCGGAGCCTATTCAATGCAAACAAACAACCACACATTCAAACAAACAATCACTGGTTTCCTCTTTATAATGTTTAGTATAGATATAGATAATTCAAAAGTGTGTCATGAAACAGCTAAAAGGTGCTTATGCGTTGTAACACAAATATTGTCTGACGTACTATAGAATACGATATGGAACATACTGCGTGTAAATGTTATCGTTTGCTGACCAAAGAATGTGCTATAAACCAACTCGAGCGTGTGTTTAAAAATTAATTAAAACTTCGTACGTGGATATTAGTATAATTTCGATAAACAAAATTAATTTCGCACAACAATAATGTGGCAGATTAAAGGAGGCGTGTATTTATAAGTTTATAAAGTAAATGTTTCGCATCTTCGCGGTTACTTAAGTTTAAGAATAGACGTTTAGGGCTACATACACGGTACGGTTTATCGGCTCAGTACATTAAAACCGATAATAACGACTATCATAACGATTTTTAATAGCGTTAACCGTGTCAGTTAATACAATAAAGGTGTTTTTACACTTGTTAGACATTTTAGTAGGTACATGATTATCTTTAAGTAATACTGCATCAATCTCTTACAGGTAAACACTACATGATCAGACATAATGCAACAAGACAAAGAAAAGGGAAGCTTGTTTAGTTAACAAAACAAAAAAGGTGACAATAATATTAACAAACATTAAAAACAAATTATTATTTTTAATATATACCTGTGGTGGATGTGGTTCTTTCATTAATATAGTAGATTATAATTTAAGCAATTCAATAATATTAGTATTAACAATATGTGAGTATGAATGTGTATGTATGTATATGTGAGTACATTCATGTATGTGTGCTGTATAGTGTATGTAGCTCGTACTTTATGATTCATCTCCGTGTTTCCAGCCCCACGATGTAACCCTTGGGATCGCATTTTTCACACTTATCAATAGAATGTAAATATGTGTGTATGTGCGTGTGTATGATTACGTTACGATTTATTTCAACATTTTTAGGTAGGAATTCTCAAAAATTCCCAATAATTCTTAATGTTAACTTACAGTATACTATGAATCTACCTAATAAATTCTACGCTGTTAGACTTTGCGTCTTCCACTAGTCAGTCTATAAGAATTTTATGAAATATGTTTTACAACACAAGACTGGTGTTATAATAATAGCCGTACCTGTTGAAGACCTGATGTGTCCAACTGATCCTGCTTCGCAGAGGTTAGGCGGTCTATTTCAATTTAATTTTCTTTCCTTCATTACTTATTTTGATTATTTTCACCGAGTTCATAGCGGTTGGAGTTGAACGTGAGTTATATGATAGCAGTTGTTTTTAGCTGTAGATGGAAGTAGATAATATAATGCTAAGGAGTTTAAGTAGCGAACAGACTTATTTCCAACAAATGTCTCCATCTCAAGAATAGATCACTCAGACAAATGATAGAAAAGATAGTAATTCAACAAGTATGGAAAATAGCTTTTAGCTCATAATTTAGTACAAATCCACTCACTCACATTAGGACAAAACTCGAATAGCATTCTCGGTTTTGAAATCGATAGAACCTGTCGGCCGTCTCTTTTGGAACTCGCCGGACAAACGTTTGCCCAAAGAATTTTCATTAGGCAATGAGGGTGACCACATGTCTCATGTGTCAGGCCCTTTTACAACAAATTCGCTTAGAATACATATGAGCCGGAGTCTAAATACAGTGTGTGTACTTTGCTAGAAAATTTAAAGGTTATTTTAAGCGGGGTAACCATAATAGAGTTTTGATGGGGACATGGACCCTTTTTAATGAACAGATGGGTTACGTTTTAGCGAATACTAGTGTCTATATATACCTGGAAAGGTTTTGACATATAATTTGTTAAGATAGTGTTCAGGCTCGTGTTACTCATAGGCGAACACTGGATGCTAAGCCTGTAGCCCTGCTCTAAGTGATCTAAGAACGTATCGCTCGTTGAAATGAAAGGAATGACTGATACGCTCTCTCGCTCTCAGTTTCCACCCAATTGGAACATTAATGTGACACGTAGCTTTAATATGACGTTATAAGATTTGATGAATCCACCAATTTACATGACGGTATCATGTCAAAATATAACTCATATTTCATGAAGTTTGTGAGAGTAGTATGCGGATTTGATGGTGTTTTGTTTCATGGTATATTTGGTGGACTATGGTATGGTATCACTTGACTTCGGATGATTCCAGTTTTTTTTTCGGTTTCACTGGCGGTATGCGTTGCAATGGCATTGTTAGGACAATATTAAATAAGTAACAAACCGACGAAGTGTGAGTAGGAATCGCACACTTAAGGGTCCCGAACTATTATATATAATAAGCCATAATAAATGGCACGTTTGTTGTAATGGATTTTATATTTATTTATTCTATTTTTTTATTTATAGCGGCAGAAGAAGTACATCTTTCGAGAAAATTTCAACTGTTTAGCTACAATGGTTCATGAGGTGTGGTCTGGTGAGTGATAAACGGACAGACGGACAGCACAGTCTCTGGGGACTAAACCCTAAAAAAACAGCAAACAAGCTTTACTTACATACATTTTACTTACGGACGAAGTCGGGGCAGAACGCTAATTAGTTATATAAAATAAAATGTTCGAATAATTTATTTTTCCACTTTAAAACATTATAACCAGCATTTCACAATCTTCTGAACGTCGTTGTGTTCGAATACTTAAGCAAGCTTTTGAATTAGATATTATAGTATCCTGGCTCCTTATCAAATTGCTTTTGAAACTTATTGGTACCCATTTGGCAGCCATCTTGACACAAACATTTGAGATACCATTCAGAGATTATACGGGTATAAATCTTTAAAGTGTATTAAACCCTACTCTGCGCTTTTTGCTGTCTGTGGAAGATGTTTCATTAAAAGATTATTTATAATGGTTAATTTTTCGTTAGTTTGGCTGCCCGCATTGCAATGTATATCTATAATTCATCTAATTCCTCTACAAAAATTGTGAGATCACTTAACCAAACTAGATGTGGTTTTCACAGTTGTGTTGTGGGAATGTCGCAATTGAAATCTCCTTCTTCCTAGCCTTATTCCGCTATACCACGCTATTGGGTTGGCTACCTAATCTAGGGGATTTTATGAGGCCGCCAATTTTTGAACAGTGCACCTGCCATCTGACCTCTGTAACCCAGAAGGAAAACTATCTACAATCGTAGATTAGGCCGATTCGAGTAGACGAATCCGGGTGTCGGGAATGTACTTAAGTTAGAAAAATCATCGGTACATGGCCGGGAACGAACCTGAACTACCTGAGTGGGAATCCATCGCGCTAACCACTAGACCACTGAGGCTTATTAATTATTAATACCTCAATTCAATTTTTATAGAATAGGGGTTAAACGAGCAATCTAAGTCTTTTTACGACTACTGACGCCCTGAACTGAACATCTACACAATTACTATGCCGCACGCATCGGAACGTGACCTCCCCGGTGGTGTCGGCCCAATTCCGTCGCTTAGGAGGATGTAGTGTCATGCACTATGCATGGCACTACCTCCTGTACAGCATGGCACTACCTCTTTCTAAGTTCCAAACAATAATATATAATATATATAATAATATATAATAGTACTAATAGTGGGCATGCAGAACTGGCTATTTATAATCTAAGGTTACGAGGCTGTAAAAAATAAATAAAGTAAAAAATAAATAAAAAAAAAAACAGATACTGTTTTTTTTTATTTATTTTTTATGTAGTAGTAGCCTATTAGAGGAGGTGATGAAAGGAGGGCACGAATCTGCATGATAACAATAATGCGGATGTCTATGGGCGTCGGTAGTCGTCACAACGCTCCGATTGCTAGTTTGCCTGTTCTACAAAAAAGACTGATGATGATCATAACGATGAATGAATGATTACTATTGCTATCTGTCTCGTTCTTATTTATTAAGAGTGCATTGAATGATTACTATTGCTATCTGTCTCGTTCTTATTTATTAAGAGTGCATTGAATGATTTCTATTGCTATCTGTCTCGTTCTTATTTATTAAGAGTGCATTGAATGATTACTATTGCTATCTGTCTCGTTATTATTTATTAAGAGTGCATTGAATGATTACTATTGCTATCTGTCTCGTTCTTATTTATTAAGAGTGCATTGCTGGCACTATGGTAACTCTAGCACGCATATTTGAACGTCCGAACGTTAAGTGACGCCTGGGCTTTCGCGTATGTTGCGGTTGTTGAATTTCACGCGGACCATTAGTGGGATGATGAGCGAAGAATGGCAACACATCAGCATGAACTCTGGTTCTGTGGTTGTTGCACTACCTCTTACGCGTGTATGCATCGCTCGATGGAGTGAAACAGGCGACTTGTTACGCTCTGTCGCTCACAGGCTCCACCCATTTTGGAACTTCGGAACATTGCCATGACTCGTAACATTTTCATCGATTTACAAGACGGTATGACGTCTAAAACAACTCATGTTGCATGAAGTTTGTGAGAGTTGTGAGCGGATCTCTCTGTCATACATAACGCCAAGTGTAGTATGGTATAAACGAACACTGTAGGTAGAATCATTCCGTGTACACAGTATGAAAGCCTTTTAAAAGCAACACAGCAAAACAAGACACGGTTTTTGTTTCGCAGTAAAGTAACATCACGGTTGTTAGGTATTCGGAGGCCTATAACTGATTTGATTGATTTTTTGATTCTTAATATATTAGACTAGCTTTTGCGCGAGAATTCATCCGCGGAGATTGGTAACGATAGTAAAGTAGTCTATATTCATCTGGCGCGAACACAGACATGCAGGTTTACTGTTCATGGAATGGAAATTAAAGAGTTTTGACCTATTAATAGGTGGCCACCCAAGGAAGGAAGAGGTAGTGCCATGCATGGTGCATGACTGTACACCCTAATATGCAATGGAATTGGGCGGGCATGACCGGGGAAGTACCTCTCGCTCCCTTGATATCGGCGTAATGTGACAACGTCGCTGTCCCGTTTCGTGCAGTTTGCGAGTAGCCGGTGGCCTATTGAAGGAGGGTAAACAATCATGCGAATGTCCGTGGACGTTGCTAGTCATCAAAAGGCTCTAATTTCTCGTTTTCGCCATTATGCTATAAAAAACAACTATAATATATAGACTTCACTAGAGCTTTGAAACGCGTTTGAGGACTAATCGAAACACTCACACATACTAATCTCTTTTTTTAGAGTAAAGGGGTGAAACCAGGATTCAGAGCCTTTTAACGACTACCCACGCCCATTGTCATACGTATTATTGTCGTGCAGATGCATTGCCCTCTTTGCCCATCTTGGGGCCGTCATGGTTGTGCATTGGCACAACAATCATTTCAAACTGCACAAAAGACGTGGGTCTCCGGTCGTGGAGGCTTCATTCGGTTGCAATCCTGTAGTGACTGCTCTTCTTCATGAATCCAGCAATGACTGCTCTTCTTCTTTAATCCAGCAGTGGCAGCTGTCTTTTTTAATCCCGCATTGACTTCTCTTCTTCTTTAATCCAGCAGTGACTGCTCTTCTCCTTTAGTCCAGCAGTGACTGCTCTTCTTCTCTAATCCAGCAGTGATTGCTCTTCTTCTTTACTCCTGCAGCGACAACTCTTCTTCTTTGGTCCAGCAATGACTGCTCTTCTTATTTAACCCAGTAGTGACTGCTCTTCTCTTTTAATCCAGCGGTGATTGCTCTTCTTCTTTAATCCATCAGTGGATGCTCTTATACTTTAATCCAGCAGTGATTGCTCTTCTTCTTTAATCCATCAGTGACTGCTCTTATACTTTAATCCAGCAGTGATTGCTCTTCTCTTTGATCCAGTAGCGACTGCTCTTCGCTCCTAATCCAGCAGTGATCGCTCTTTTTCTTTAATCCAGCAGTGACTGCTCTTGTAAATCTCAAAATAAATCGTTATTCAGACAAAACATTTTACCAAATTTAGTTTTCATTGCCATCACCTTACGCCGGACCATTCCTGGCCTTCACTATAGAGCACCATAAGTCACGGTCACAAACCACTGACAGCCAGCTCCGCTATCAACGTATCAGTCCCCTGGATAACAGTATAGTATCGCAATTTTCATAATTTGTGTTTAAATATAAGAACAAGTACTCTGCTAATATTTTCCCATTAAATACTTTGAGCGTTCGTCTCCCCGCTCTTAATGCCACATAAACGCTGAGCCTCTGACATTTGCCCCCTCGCTGAGCTGACGTGGCATCTCCATTCTGAAGGATGATCCCCTGTACCATAAGTGGTTCGCGGTGAACCGCAAGCCCATTTCAAAGTATTCCAAAAGTATTTTATTACTGACGTTTAATAAACGAGCTGTTGTTTATTGTGTATTATAAATTACCTGGATTTTGGTACACAAATAAAGGAAAAAGAAATTCTAGATCTTCTCCAACTATTGTTCTACACAAATATCTAGGTTGAAATAGTGCTTAAGAAATTAGTCACTTTCTCCTATCAAACTGGTTTGCTATACTGTCTCGTTTTTGTGTAATTTGTGAGTAACTTGTAAAGAAAAATATAGTTCCAGTCCGTCCTGTATCCGTAATACAAGTCCTTACGGTACTTAAGTAGTACTGACTTCTTTGTATCCTATGGTTTAAATGATGTATAATTTTACTGTACAAATGTAAATTACGTAATTATGATGATAATTGCTATGCAGATAAGGATTATGGAGAGTTACACGATTCACACAATGATAGGTATTTTTTATAATGTAGGGGATGAACGAGTAATCAGAGGCTTTTCACGACTGCTGACGTTAGTGAGCATTCGCATAATTACTATGCCAACGCGTTGTCGTGCTATCATCCACCCCTTCAATGTGCCACCGGCTACTCACAAACTGCATGAAACGCGACACCGAGAAATGTAATGTAAGAATGAAGTAGTCATCAAACGACTTTGACCTCTCGTTTACCCCATTATATCTAAAAGTAGTTAGTTAATCTCAAAGACAAACTAAATGCGAAATTCTACGACCTGTATACTTGTGTAATTTCTTTAAAATTAATTTATTTAAGGTCCCTGAAACAACTGGTGTCTTATATGAAGTTATATAAAAAATAGTCTTAAGAATTGAAGTTAAGTTAAATTCAGTTCTGGAGTAGAGGCCGGGTTCAGGAGAACGAAGTGTCGGTCAACCGCTCACCAGGTGGGAAGACGATCTCCGTGCAGTAGCCGGCACGGGATGGATGCGAGTAGCCGGAGATCGGTTGTCTTGGCGTTCATTGAGAGAGGCCTATATCCAGCAGTGGACCGATAAGGGCTGATAATGATGATGATAATGATGAAGAATTTTACAGTTGCGGCAGAGTTGTTTAAGCAATCTTTGAAACATTTCGGTAAATCTACGCAAAGCATTCCACGTGTTTATTTCTTCACTTGTGTAATTGTTTGTTGCTAAATATATTTTCTTTTCAAGTGGTTGCTATATCAACATTTTCGAAGGGGTCACTGAAAGGTTGTCCTTTCGACTGTTAGTGACAGATAAAAACCAGAGAGTACAGTATACAGCCGATGAGGTGTACTTTCGCCTTCGTCAGCGTATTTGCTTACCCGGGAGCTGTTTGCGCCTTGCCCCAAAACTAACCCTTGTGTTAAGGTTAATGTCATAAGCGACGAGAGCTTTTTCTGTTTTCTAGGAGTTACTTTTTTATATAAAAATAATAAATACAGAAAATTGTATTAAAAATTTATTGTCAAACAAAAATATGTGTCTTTAAAATGATATTGAAATTAAATATTGCGAATTCAAATTTCTGTTTCATGACGTTAATGGTGCGAAAGTATAATTTAGATTTTAATTTGATTTCTTTTTACATTTTTTAGAGGCCTATGTCCAGCAGTGGACCGATAAGGGCTGATAATGATGAAGTATTAATAAGAATTATGTTCTCTAATTTATAAAAATAGACATTATTTATAACAGCCACACTAAATTGGTAAGAGGTCTCTTTCTCATTGTAAGAGCTCTGATTTCTCGTTTGTCCCCATATACTATAAAAAAATTGTAGAATATTTAAATTATATATAAATCAATGTACATAACTATCGATGGTTTTGTCTATTTATTACAAAATAGATTTGTATAAGTCCATAACCTATAACATTCAAACAGAAAAAATATAACTTTTAACAGAAGTTTTCTTCGGATATAACCACTTACATACCAAATAATCACAAGCAGTAACCGCATACCTAACTCCTGTGTTTCTTAAAAGTAGATAACATCTTGTGACTTGTGCCAAACGCTTATTGATTTAGCGTCTCTGTTCCTACTTTACATATTCCTTACACGGGCGTTATTTTATTTTATTCATTTAGTATTCGCTTTTATAAGACAAACAACGTATAACAGAATTTAATGGAACCCAAATGTATGTGTATAGCGTGTTGTTACATATAAAACACAGTACATTATTACAAGTTATATGTCCTCATATTATTCCTAGTTATTCTACTACATGTGCATGTGATAAAATAACTATCCATAGCATGTTGATATCTACCACATCAACATGCTTCATACAAGTGCTCATGGTATTGTGTTCTGTGTATTGCTTTTTTATTTTAGTTGTTTCGTTCACTTACAAGCTCATAAAGCTTAACGTAGATATTTTCATTTTGGAACTTAGGTATTACTAGATATACCTGCAACAACATCGTAGCCTAAGTGTTTAATTTTTTTTACAGAATATTATATAGCCCCCCCACCACGGTTCAAGCCTCGTAGTGGCGGCGGGGCTCCGTAGCCTGGGGTGAATCGGGACGCCTTGGTCAAAATGAATTGAACCGAGGAAGGTCTGCATTTTGTACGTCTCCTATAAGAATAGGGGACTAAAGAGCTGGAGGAGAAGCCGCTCCTTGTAACTAGTCTTATAAGAAGAGGGGACAAAAGAATAATGTTGCCTCAAAGTTTGCGGGGTTGTCCCGAGGTGCGGGACGACCCCATCTGTGGAGGTGGCGTCGGTTCTTTAGGGGGCTGACGAGCCCGTCGAGTTGTCCTGATGATTTGTAGTTCCCTGGCATCACACAAAAGGCGGCACTGATGGCACTCACGGTGATATTTCTGGGTTTTCGGTATTAAATATGCCGCGAGCCCCACACGCCACTCGACCCCACCCAGGGCCAGTGAAGGCGCCTAAATGCGTTTACCAAAGTCAAAAAAAAAAAACAATTAAACTCAGGCAGCTTATATTATTAGCAAAAGAAAATAAATAAACTCTTCCGTATTTTGCATAGCGTTAAGGGAATTGTAATTTTTTTATCCCAAAATTGGAACTCTACGGCGAGTGACACTCAATATTCTATTCGCAAAATACTCAATCATTTCTCTTTAAATGACCGTTATTCTAATCGCCAGGGATCCGTTTTCTTTTCAGGCGTATTTCGTAAATCTTACTTCTGTTTCCAAGGAAATGCTCAGGGGATATAAGTGTATCCTACCAAAGAAAGCCTAAATTGAGAAATCTCCCTCCAAGGAATACATCCGTCATAATTTGGTTTTGACAAAGCGGACATTATCTGCTCAGATTTGTTTACTATGTTGCTTTTATTCTTTTGCTTGTTTTTTTGTTATGTTAACTTATATTAGTACATGTAAATATAAAACAAAATGTTATAAAAAGAAACACATAGAAGAGATATTAAAATTAATAATGAGCTAAACTCCTTTTGTAACTATTGGTGCTAGTCTAGCTATAGCTTTCACGTCTCTCTGTTAGAGTTAGATTGGAACAATCGTTCCATAATAGAGATGCCTTAACCCAGGAGTGGGATAATAATAATAAAAATTAAATTACTTAAAAAAATACGAAAGCATTTGATTCTTCTAGACATTCAACATAACAATTACACGTGTAAAAGGATGTAGTAACACGTGAAGAGAAAAAAATCTCATCACTTTTTTATATTGCACTGATGGAGGGATTTGATACAGTTGAAATGTACATGGAGGCGTTGTGTCGATGTCAAACTGATTATCACGTGTGTTACTTAGTTTCTGTATAAAAAAGGTTCTTTTTTTATAGAACACGAGGGCAAACTAGGAATCGGAACCTTTTTACTACTTACGACACTCATGAACATCCACATAATTACTATGCCAATGCGTTGCCTCCCACCCCACAGTGGGCCACCGGTCACTCACACACCGCACGGAACGTGACACGGAAGATGTCACTTTACGGCGGTATTATGTGTGTTATTTTACTTACATTCACATGCAAATTATATTCGAAATCTTTTTTTTATATTGTAATCGAAGTGCAAAATCTTGGCAATCACTAGTAGACAAGTTGATACTTGTCTACTAGCGATTGCTAACAGCAAATCAGGTATATAATTGTACTGTTAATTAGTACAATTCGATACCAAATTCACTGTGATGCTTGCGTACATACGTCCACGCAGCTGAAAACACAGATCAGTGTTGCCACCCCAAGCGTATTTTAAGGGAAAATTCTTTGTGTACGCTTGATTTGGAGAGGTGATGTGTGAGTGTTGTACGAGAGCGCTACTAAAACAAGGCAAATTGAACTTGAGTGGGAGATATAATTTAGTGAAGAGAGAGAGAGAGAGAGTTAAGTTTCGTATGTAATGGCCGCCTAGCCCAATTCGGCTATTTAGAAGGGCCATCTGCGCGGAACATATTATAGTGCACAAGTGCGCGGACACAAGTGCACTCTCTATTCCCTTACTCTCCAATTCCGATCACCGGAGAGAAGTCAGACGCAGAACCGACGGCTTAACATTCTCGAGAGACGGGAATGCAACAGCGCCGATTCCATACTCCGGACTGATATTGGAAATTGAAAAATCCTAACAAGCCCTTTGGTTTAGTCCGGCTCAGGATCCAAATCCGGGATCTCACCTTACATGTATATATATATTAGCTATAGAGCTTTACACACACAATGATAAATATAGCACACAATGAACATGTCCTCGATGACCATCGACGTCCATAGACACCCATATAATCGATATGCAGATGTGTTGCCCTCCTCCTCTAATGAACCACCAGAAACTCACAAACGGCACGATACAAGGCAATACAACAACTTAGATGTCGCTGCAGCGGCATCATGTGAGCGAGAGCTACCTCCCCGGTCGTGCCGTCTAGATTTGAGTGTAGTGCAGCATGGCACCTCTTACGAAATTATTTTCGTTGTTTTGTCATTACCGCTAAAAACATTTAAAGCGTACGAAAACATTAGCGTCGCGTAGACTTCACGTTACGCGTCTCCTGCACTCGACACATTAAATTATATACGTATTTTGCTGCGAGCTAGGAAGCTACATTATCAATTTCATATTATTTTCGAAGACAGTATTCTTTCAATTTTTTAGTTTTATTTTATTGGATAAGGGTGAAACGAGTAGTCAGAGTTCTTTGGTGAGGTAGTGACACTACCTATTATTAATGTACTGCTGCATTGTAGCCTTGAAAGGCTCCGATTGCTCGTTTGTCCCCTTATACTATAAAAAAGCCTAGGTTAGTAGTAAAAATGGGTAGTCGGAGCCTCTTCATGACTAACGATATCCATGATCATCCGCATAGTTGTTTCTTAAGACCTCGAACCACTTGTGGGTGTTTCGCTAATCAAAAGGTTTTTTATTGGAGCCCTTATAATGAAAAAAAAAAAAAAAAAATTAAATAGCACATATCTCAAACCCTCTCTACATTTTGTTACATATATCAAGCCAATCTCTCCCTGCTGAAATTAGTTCCTGTCCATCCATTGTTCGTGCATTCTTCACTGAATGCAATCCATATTTCACCAGCGAAGGCACTTTTGTATGTCCCCTTTGCGTCTAGCTAAAAGCTTTAATTTAGATCTAAATTTTACCCTTCGTCGACTAATGTATGTGACGTTTTGGTACATTATTTCACGTTCGATTATTTTATCATTCAAGTTTATAGCTTTATGGTAATAATGCGCTTCGAAAGAAATCTAAGTTTTTTATACGTTTCACTATTTTGAAGGCATTTAATTTACAATTTATGTGAAAATACTGCTGCTTGTAATGGATTTTGGTTTTCTTATTTTCTCTAAGGGACCTACTTCCTACTTTTTTTGTAATATAGGGGACAAACGAGAAAACGGATCCTTCCAAGGACTACTACTATTTTGTGATAGAAACGAAACAGGAATTTTATATTCAACGATTCCGCACGAAACGCGACACCGTAAGTGTCACTTTGTGGCGCTATCAAGTGAGTGAGAGGTACCTCCATGGTTATGTCAGCCCAATTCCTCTGCATAGGAGGATGTACTGTCATGTACCATGCACGGCACTACCTCCCCCAATGCACTACCTCTCTCCAAATTTATTGTCACCGGACTAACAAAGACTTTCGTGTCTTCAAGTTTAGGAAGGACAAAGGGTGACTTGTCCCACTTTTCCCGCAGTTTTTTTATATATTATCTTTCCTATAATACAAAAAGTTGTATAGCGGTGTATGTCTATCATAAAATATTAAATTAACATGAGTGTGTCAACGCAAAAAAGGAAAGGTAAAAAATAAAGTGTAAACATTTCGTGAAATAACTCCGTTTAGAATTTTAAATAAGTCCCAGTTGTCAAAATCATACTCCTGCATTAATATGCATGCGGGGATGAAATCGTGTTCGCACTCTGTTCGCTGTAAATATGTTCCGGGGTAAATATCCGGTTTCGAGTGACGCTGTGTGTCCCTCTCTGAACCATAGCACTCGAGTGGGAAGGGAGATGCACGGACCCCGAATCGTCCGGTTGATTGACAGAGCAATAACGAACATCAGTAGTGGCTTTATATCAACGTGTTTTTAGACAAGAGGCTGAATCAGCCAAATTACCAATATTAGTAGCATTACATATGTACCTGAATATATATACTTAAACTTTTGTGGAACATGACTCTTTGGTCTTCCATATCTCGAGTGTGCATCGCTTTCCTTGATATTAACACTGATTTCTCTTCAAAAAGAGGATAAATATAATTGAAGTAATTTGTGTTTTCCAGCTCCAAGGACTAGGATTTCCTTCTAAATAAGGTACATGATTCCGAAGTGAAAGCTGTGCAAAAGTCGCAAGCTCAGAAAAGCGTTACGCTGAGCGTGTTGGCGCTGAATTTTTTTTACATTATTTTACATCTTATTTTTTTTAATAACCGAAATTTTAAACCGAAACCGAAAATCGATTCTTAAGCAGTAAATTCCAATAAAACTAAAAATTATTACTCCTTTTAATAGAATAGGGGGAAACGAGAAATCTGACCCTTTTTACGACTACCGACGCCCATGAACATCCACATAACTTCTATGCCGATGCATTGCCCTCTTCCTTCCCTCCAATGGGCCACAGACTACTCACAAACCGCACGAAACACGACACTAGAGATGTCACTTTACTCCGGTAATATGTGAGCGAGAGGTACCTCCCCAGTCGTGCCGGCCCAATTCCATTGCATTGTACGATGCAGTATTATAATTGTATATTTTTCAACAACGTAGAAGTTCAAGATTTCCGTCATTCCCTATCCGCTTATGTGGTATGCCAGAGTAGGACGTCGACTGGCTGATGATAACGTTTTTTAACAAGCACCATTTGAATTTTAAGCCAGAGTGTAGACTAAGTACAGACTTTACATTTTACGAACTTACATGTAGTTATACTTGTGTTTTCAATGGTTATTTGTATTAAACTTTTTATTCATTAGTATTGCAGCCAGATATCCTAAATTCCTTCTCAATTGATAAACCAACAGTTATAGCCAGACGGATTCCCGCCTGCATCGCAGACATAAATAATTTGGATATCAAGCAGTTCGATACGCTCATACACATCCCGGCGTACCCAAAATCGTGACAAATTAATTTCAAATTCGAGATTGCTAATAAATTTCTCTTATCACGTCTTGGTAACTGCAATGTAGCAGCAACCATCTTAGTTAGAATCGCTGTGCAGGAATTTCCATCATAAGTGTAGTGTCTGATGAAGTTTCAAGATAAATTGGTGATGGTAACCGCTCATGTACCTAAATGTTATTAAAATTAATTGATTTATTACGTGAGTTACATTGTATCTTTGGGCGCAATCTACCTTCACATTTCGCAATATGGAATGGTATTCCATGAAGATGTATAACCATTTAGAATTTGTTGTAGAGGAGCTAAGCTTTAAAAGGGTAATTTAATGCCTTAACATCTAGTATTTGTAACTTGTAATAAATCGTTTATATCGTCTATACGTATCTTATATATGAAATAAAGTCCCCAAAAACAAAAAAAGCTGTCTGTTTCTTTGTACTCGATTTTGTCAAAGTTTACAATATGATAATATTACTATTTTTGGATCCATCACGTAGTTTTCATCAATGGAAAGAGCGATACCCGGGAGAGGGGCGGGAAAGATTTTTGTATTTAATTTTTAGGAAGAGGTAGTACCATGGTGCAAAGGAGGAGGTAGTGGTAGTGGAGAGAGGGTAGTAGTCAGTGGTGCATGACACTACATCCTTCTAGGCAAAGGAATTGGGCCGGCACGACCAGGGAAGCATCTCTCGCTCACTTGATACCGACGTAAAGTGACAGCGTCGCTGTCGCATTTCGTGCGATTTGTGACTAGCCGGTGGCCCATTGGCGGCGGGGGATAGGAAGACATCTGCGCAACGATCATGTGAATGTATGGGCACCGGTAGTCATCAAAATGCTCCTATTTCTCGTTTGCCCCCTTATGCTATATTATTTTGAGAAATAACTTGATTGTTATTCACGGGCTAAGGCTGGCGAATCGCTTGTGAATAACAAACTTGATCCCGATTTTGCCAGAGACACTAGAAAAAAGAAAAATATTTGTTTTTTCATTAACATCTATCTATATACCTACTAGTTTGCTATTAAATTTCTAACCTTAGAAGGGTATTGTAGTAGGGTAAAAATTGTTACGCTTTACATATTTTAAGCAAGTTTCAATACCAAAGAACGTCACGAATTATGTTTATGTTCGTCAGGATGATTTCAGCAAGCCATAACCGTTGCCGTCTAAATCGACAAAAATTCAGGCGCACTGCAACCCCTCGCGCTAGGGCGTTCCCCTCGGCACCTGCTGTGCGCAAGATGTGCACTGATGTGCTAAGTTGTATTTGAAGATATTTTTCAAGAGATTTGCCATTCGATGGGCTTATGCTCAGCATAATGGTTCTTAAGTTGCATCGCGTTAGGATCACAGTTGACCAACTGTTGCTATTCGACCGGTTTTATTACCCAAGTTTTTTATTAGAAAGTTAATCGTGGGGCAAGTGAGTAATGTATTAAACGGCGTATTACAAACAGATTTATATAATAGCGAGTGTATGTACGATGCAAAAATATTGCTGAAACATAAATATTTGTATATAGTGTCAAAAATATGCCTTGAGGTACTATGAGAAAAGACCCATACCTTTTTTTAATGAAACAAATTCTGTTCTTGTATTTTGTTTGACAAACACACGTGTATATTGTATCAGATCATAATATGAACTTTTTTAATAAAAGGGGATATGCGAGCTGTCAGAGACTCTTAACTACCAACGCCCATATACATTCGCACAATAAATGAATAATAAAATAATGAATACTTGTTGCCCACCCCTCCTCCTTTTCTATGGGTCACACAATACACTTACGTATCGCACAAAACGTGACAGTGTAACTACAACAAGAAGAGGTAGTGCCATGTTACATTGCAGCCTATTTGTGTCGGTACAATCGTTGAGGTATGTATGTCAGTCACGTGATACCACCATAAAGATACATGCTGTCACGTTTCGGGAGGTTTGTGAGTTTTCCGTAACTCGTTGAAGGGTGAGTGAAAATGAGCACCATTAATCCGCTTATTAATTATGCAGATGTCTGTAGGTTATTCGAACGCCCACTAATACTGTAAAGAATCTTCACACAGAACCCGCACTACGCGTATGTATGTGTCAGCGCGATATATTCCACAGAGTGTGCCAGTCCAGTCAGCTATGCGATGCGAGTGTGGCACTAACTTCATTCAGGTTGCAATGATTTATGTACAATACTGATGTGCGCAAAACGAAACCTTGTCTTAAAACTTTGCAGTGGCGATCAAGATATCATTACCGCATTATGCAGGTTATTAGTACGTATGCGTCAACAATCTTGTATCCATTAGTCGTTAGTCTGAGAGCTTATGGCAGCCCGACATACATATTCTATAAACCCAGGAAATTTCTTAGTGCATGTTACAGATGGGAACGTTGGCCTCCATGAAGCTGTAGTCGTGTTTTAAGCAATGAAAAATAATAATTGTTCTATGAGCATTTATTAAATATTAGGAGTCATCTGAAACTATTTTGTGTTTGCTTAAACTTTTAAAATATTGTTTATGAAAAATATGTTGTCGCCGGTAGCTGGGCAATGGATAATTACATATATAAAATTATAGATAAGGTTGGCAGCTCAAGCAAAAGTCTTTGTAAATATTTTTCATTATGTCAATATGTTGTAATGATTCCATACTACAAAACAAAATGGAAGTAAATTGTAAATTTTTCAACTGCCTAACACTGAGGAAGATCTGTCAATCTCGGGCTCTCGGACCATTTTCTGTACTGTGAAGTGTCACTAATAAGCATTCTGCGGGCGCCTCGCTAGCTCAGAATTAAATTCCACTTAGCAGAAGGGACCACCATATTTAGACAAAAACATGGCTCGCCTCCTAACTAATTGCTATTTTGGTCGATTGCCAAATCTAGCTTTGGTATTTGAGTGTTTATTTTCTAATAAAAAGCAAAGTGCTTTACTTACGACGGTTGTTTTTTCGTTTTAATGCATCATGACTTTTATGTTGAACCTACTACGGTAGGCTGCTCTGTGGAAATGTAATCGTAATGATAAAAATGTTATTATTGTTGTCAGATCTAATATGGATTTTTTTTAATGGACCCCATCATCGTTCAAGCCTTGTAGCGGCGGTGGAGCTCAGTAGCCTGGTGTTAACCCTGATACCTTGGGCGGAGCTAATTGATGCCCAATACACCTCTGGACTCCACCCAAGGCTGGTGAATGGTATGAAAAATATAAAACTCTTTTAATGAGCGCCACGATGGGCTTAGATTCCTTTCTTCCTCTAAGCCGAAGGATATCCATTGCTAGACATAGGCCTTTCCTATATATTGTCGGAGATACCGAACCAATTTGGTCTACCAGTTTTCTGTCTATATAACATATGACGCTCTATTACTCATAAACTTAAATTTATTATCGAAAACATAGGCATTAATAAATTTTTTCACCTGCTCTTAACCTTTTATTACCTCGAACTATGTATTTTTTGGATTATAGGCCCAAATTTATTACTGGGCCTACGTTATATAAGGCACTATTAGTTCCGCCGCTGTCACGTAGAGGTCCCGTACGAACGAGACGACAAAGGACATTCGGCCCCCTTGATTTATACGTCGCTCGCCCAACACCCGGTAGGTAAATTGTAATGCAAACGTGCACGTAAATTTCACTACCCCTTATGGGGTAGGTAGTTTATGAGGTAGATTTTTCAAAGAACAACTTACTTTGCTTAATCTATTTTTCGCTGGATAGATTAGGGAAATTACAGTAAAGGTACAAAAATACAATTTTGCTGGATTGCAATTGTAAGTGTTTATAGGAATGCGATAGCTCGATGGATTTTGGTGTTAGGATTATTGTAAGAGTGAAAGGATACAGTCCGTAAGAAATAGTATGATATCTGTCCCGCAGATGAGTGGGGCTGGCATGACCAGGAAGATCACCGCCTTTGCTCATAGGACATCGTCGTAAAGTGACTGCTATAAAGTCACCTTTCGTATGGTGTGTGAGTTTCAATGGCTTGATGGTAGGGTAAGGGATTGGAAGGAAATGCGTGAGAAAGGTGAAACTTCCGTATAACCTCTATGCGATTGTTCATCAGTAGTCACATGAAAGCTACAACTGACAATTGGTCTCGTTTTAAAAATATATACATTTTTATGCGGGATTAATATATATTAATATCTAAATTTTCACGTAGAGTTACGTTACCCTTAACATCTTACTTTTTAAGCACACAAATGAAGAAATACGCTATAGCTTTATAGAACTACGTACCATAAGAACTTATAGAACTATGTACCAAAACAACTTATAGAACTATGTACCATAAGAACTTATAGAACTATGTACCATAAGAACTTATAGAACTATGGTACGGCGAAAATATTTTATACTGTGACTGTGCTACGCTTTTCCGTAGCAACGTCTACGCCCGAGCATAAATATGGAATTTAGCAAATTGTTATGCAAAACTAGAATCGCTCGGTAGTCGAAATTGACCTATATTTGTACTAGTTGAGTCTCGCTGTTTTACACACGAAATAATCAATTTCATAAAATTATGCGGGTTAAAATTTAATATCAGTCGTGGCGTCATGCTATGGACATATAGCCTTCCTCGAAAAATGGATTATTCAATACAAACATATTTTTTCAATTAGGACCAGTAGGTCCTGAGATTAGCGCGATCTAACAAATAAACCCAAAAAAGTGATAGTGCCATGCTGCATTATATACTGTTTGCGGGGGCTACTGCCCCAGATACTTTGTGGTGGTTTCGTCTAAGCGATTACTTCAAAACCACTACAAATAATGTATGTATGTACAAATAATGTAATGAAATATGAAAATAGGTACGACTGCACTTTAGTCATAATTACACAATAGTTGTACAATTAATAAACATTAATATATATATATATATAATGTTATTCTAGAAGAATCATCTCTGCCTAATTTCAAACAACTCGTGCGACTTCAGAAAGAAATTAAAAAAGACATACAAGCTTTTGCACTTACAATATTAGTAGATATCATAGCTAACGTATCCATGACGAATACGAAAGAACATGCAAAAGTTTTTCTTTATAGAATAGGGGGCAAACGAGCAATAGAGCCGTTTTAAGACTACCGAAGCCCATGAAACTCCACATAACCAACGGGCCACGAAAGACGACACTGAAGATGTCACTTTACGGCGGTATTATGTGAGCGTGAAGTACTTCTACTACCCCGGTCGAGCCGGCCCAATTCCGTTGCATAGGAGAATATAGTGTCATGTACTATACGTGGCACAACCTCCTCCTATGCAGCATGGCCCTACCTCTTCCAACAAGTTCCATAAAATATTACTTTGAGTGAACTGTGAAGTACATTATTTAATGGCAAGTCGTAATCCGGGCTTTCAGAATACACTACGGACGTCCATCGTCCGGCAAGTTCCGAACTCGCCGCCTATTGTGATTTTCGTGCTCAAATTAATCCTGTGGCGTGTTCGCTAAAATTATTTAGACGAATACCGTAAATTGGGGATCAACGGATGCGGCTAAATACTCGTATATTTAGGATTTCAAGTCCCCGTAGAGTACCAATAACGTAGATTTAACATTCAACCCTTTTATTTGAACAGCGGGGGTTGGGTGCGGTATTTAGATGCATGCCTGATTAATCAGCGTATTCGAAGTCCGGATAAGTTGGCAATAACGGTATGTTATGTCAAGGTTAATGACAAGAGTATATTTATGTGGAACCCCTTCTCTGGGGTACGTAATGTGGTTTTTTATAGTATATGTCACATGTGCAATTGGATTGTTTTTATGACTACTAACGCCTATGAATATCCGCATGACTACTATGCCGATGCGTTGCCCTCATTTCCTCCTCTTCTTCAATGGGCCACAGACCTGACACTTTACGAGTATCGTATAAGTGAGAAGTATCTGTGTGATTTTTGTCGGATCAAAAAGTGATGAATCGAAATTTTTTTCATTTCTTTCCGATCATTCTTTTTTTTTTAGATAAATTCTTTGATATTTATCCAAGACAGAAAAGGAATCGTAAGTAGCAGCTAGGTCTTCATAAAGTAGGAGTATAAAATAACCAAGGTACCCTCATCATATTTTATTTGCTTCAACTGGTATGATTATTATATTACTGTCCGAAATCCTTTTTTACTCACACAATATTATGTCTGAAAAATTGAGGTTGAGTGTCACACGGCAAAATAGCCCTTACGTAACTTTAACCTATTCAAAACCTTTTTATTCGTCATCCCGTCCTGAAGGGAAGCGGAGGCATGAAAAGATTTGGTTTCATCCTGAATGGAATAGATGCGGAAATCCCTTTAGCCGTCTCATGATGAATGGTGTTATTCTTTTCAAACACCGCATTAACGCAGTCGTGATATTTTGTGAAAATGAAAATAATATTCACAAGTGAAGCAGTTTTTTAATTTCACTTAGACGACATTTGGTGTCTTTCATAAAAATAATTAGTTGGCATTTATTACAACTAAAAAATATATTATTTCGTTGAATTCTGTTAAACCATTTATTTAGTTCTGACCACTCACAAGCAGCAGAAGACCTGAACGTTTCCGACCTGAGTTCTGTAGTAAATACTGAAGACAACACAAAATTTAGAAGAAAACTGTTTAACATTTTATGATACAAACGAGAGGCACTGCAGTGCTTCCTAATCACGCCCAGGTCGTGAGTATATATGTATTATATGCATTTCTATTTAAAAATCTTATGTATATACGATTTTTTAAATTTACAGAATGTAGTAAATGTATTTCAATTGTTTAATATCTGTAAAATAAATCTTTGCCGTACTTAGCACAAGACTAGGCTAAAGTGATGCGATAAATCTTTGCCGTACTTAGCACAAGACTAGGCTAAAGTGGTGCGATAAATCCACATACATCATTATATTAAACTAATGATCGCGATGAATTAAATCTGTATCAATGCAGCAATGGAAAATAACTGAAAACTACATGTCCAATAATTGCAAAATTTAGCACAGATCATGTGCAGATCGGAGCAAAATCTGTGATCACTTGCGCAAACTCATCGCCAAATATATCCGATAGATTTAATCCACACAGCATTGATCAAAGATTTCCTATTTAATTTGCCTTCTATTTAATAATTCAGCGGCGCAAAAACGAAGACGCATAATCCTGTTAGACTCCTGTCCGTGGTTTATCCGTCCACTGTGAGGGATCAGCGTGCATTAGCGAGTCCCCGGCCCGGAGTCTCGAGGTACATTAATATTCTATGTACGCCGATGTTTTATTTACACCTACTGCTATGTAATTGGGTTCCTGTGCGGACATTTACGTTTTTCATTAAATCATTAGGAATGTTTTACATTATAATTGAATTAAGCAATATGTAATGTATTTCAATATTGGTAGGTATGATTAAGTTATCTACAGATATATTCATAAGTCATCAAAAAATAGTGACAAATGTTATTGTTACCATAACTAAACTCGTTGTAGAGGCAATGGGCTGATCTCTCCTCGACCAGTCCCGACGTTTGCTGTTAGGGTTTATATCCTGTAGAGACGTACCCACTCGCAGATACACTAGTTTAACTATGCCAGCGTCTTGTCTTGTTTTCCTCCACCCCACCAACGGGCTATGGGAAATACACAAACCACACGAAAGTGACAGATTATCCACAGTCAATAATTTGAATACATCATGGCACTATATGTGGCACAGGGTTTTAGAAGTCTCACAGAATTTGAAAGTAATAAAGTATTCGTTTCTTAGACATTTTACTTTGTGTAGATATACCAGTTTGGCAGGCAGTAGCAGGGAATCGGCATTATTGCCGTGCGTTATAAAAGGCCCACTTCCTTCAAGTGACGGTCTGATAGAGTATCATTCCTGTATTGATTATTCCTTACTTCTACGTCAATAGTTGCATTTTGTTTATAAAAAAATACTGTGATGCGTCCCATCACACAAATTTAGTTGCGATTTACTAGAAATTATCCCACAAAATTCTTAGATCCATCGAAGTTCATATTTTCCATAAGATATCTATCATACTTTTAATATCACATCTTCTTGGAGAATTTCGGTAAACTCATTTCCAGAAGTTTCAAATTTAAAAGTGTTTGTTTTATCATTATGCTTTAATGCCTTGTGTTTTATTTAAATCAGACGTTAGGGTCTCGTTAATGTCTTATAACGCAATTATACCCCAAGACCGTGTTTTATTAGTCATCGGTTTAATTTGTTTTAAAGTTGCCTTTTTTCTGCGATACACGGTTAGTACATCCCACCAGGGACATGTGGGTGTAAGGGAGGTAAATCCCACTAATTGCTACATATGTGCTTCTTGTTCAACTTGTAATTGACATGTTATTAAAGTGTCACCATTTTTAAGCGTCTACAAGGTAAAGTCGAATCTGACTTTTATTTTTAGGTTGAAAAATGCAGTGTTCACAAATTATTTATTAAACTATGGTGTAGAGCGATCGCTGAGATATAGAGTTTCGTACGACAATTTTGTTATTTATAGGCGCTAGGGGCAATCGACTAATCGGAGCATTTTCACCGACGCCCATGAACATCCGCATTATTACTATACCGATGCGGTGGACACCTTTCCCTTCTAATGGGTCACCGGCTACTCACAATCCGCACGAAACGCGAGACTGAAGATGTCACTTTACGGCGGTATTATGTGAGCGAGAGGTAACTCCCCGATCGTCCCGGCCCAATTCCGTTGCATTGGAGGATGTTGTGTCATGCACCATGCATGGCACTACCTCGTCCTATGCAGCAGGCCACTACCTCTTACCAGAAAAAAATATTAATATAAATATAATATATGGAACGCTCAGAAAGTTTACGAATATAAGAACAATGTTCTGTAGATATGTTTCTGATAAATCTTGTTAAATTATTCTCCACCAGCCTCAAGACAATGTTTTATGCGTCTAAATTAGTTTTCGTAACACTCTTTCATTTCGCTCTAACGCTGATAGGGCATCTGCCAACGACGAAAATAGTATTCCTCTGCGAACATTTTTTATTTTAGAGAATAAAGAGAATTCACAATGCGCCAGGTTAGGACTGTATGGAGAGTGAGTGCAATGTGTGGAACGCACCATAAAGAAAGATGATTTATTTATATATACTAGACATAAATTATTTATATATACTAGACATAAATTAAAACTTGATACGCCGCTTGCAAGACTGTATTACAGGTACATACATTTAGTTTTATTCCATAATACACAACTCAGCAAAACCATGAAAGTATACTACAATTTATTTGAAGGAAATAAATTAAAATGGCGTATTTAAAGAGAATGTACGAGAAATCCTAATTGCGGCTTCCTACCGGCGCACCGCGATAAACATGAATAATGTCGACCACTGTCCAAGACTCTGGCGAACTTTATTTTCTTACTTTGTCACCTGTTTCCCAGAGATAGCATTTAGTCCCAGAATGTTCCATTTTCCAATGAAAATGCGCTGGAATTTTACTATTCTATCGCTGTAAGGCTGAGAGATTTACGGCTTGTACACGTACCAAATTAATAGGTGTTTATATTGAGCGTAGAGGTTTGATTTATATTACGCCCCTAATGGTTTGGAAATTGGATTTGTTTCACAAAAAACGTGTTCTATTTTCAAACCTGTAAATGGTTGTGTAGTTACATACTGATTGGTTTTTTATGAATATCTTTTCTGAACATATATATCTCATTGAGTGTGAGATTAGTACTAAACTATTGATGCCCGTTTGATCGATCTGTGACGACGTAATCCCTTCGGCTGCCTGTCTCCAGTACAGTACGATTCTACACATTAACTTACATATAAAGTATCTACTGAAGATTTGTATATAGTAATGAGCTATGCATATGGTGTGCATTTCAACTCGAATGAGTTTTATGATTCCACTTTCATTGTTAATTTTGTTGTTTATCATGATTAATGAAGACAAAGGAAGCAGCTGCCAATATCTGTCTGTCTGTGTTTAGTATGATGATTATAATTCTTCGGGTAGTTTTGATAAATTGTGACGTATGGACGCCTGTTATTCCAGTCCACCCGTAACTACGCATGCTGTAAAACTTCTGAAACGTTAATAGACTAGTTAAATAATTAAATAAACCACCATAAAACCCGTGAAAATAAAGTTTTATTGTAAGTTACTTATTATTATATTCACTAAAGTAATTATTATTAATAGTAATATGTATTAATTAAGATAATTACAATAAGACTAATTTTACGGATTTATATTTAATTATTTAATTAGCCCAACGGTTCAGAAACTTTACCGCAAGAATGGTCCTCCCGTGACCATGCCTTGTATAGAGCTTTTGAAACGTCTCACTAGTTAGATAATTAAATAAGCCGCGATAAAATCCATAAAAGTGGTTTTATTTAAAACACGTACACTTAAGACATGAATAATTAAGATAATTTACTGTAATTACTTCTTATGTAACTATTGTAACATATTAGTCTATTACAACGTTTATTATAAAAGATGTTTGGCGAACTCACTCTTCAGTTATCTAATTACTCGAGCACGATTAGAACATGATATTATCGTCAAAAAGAGTTCAGGTTAGTACCACGTAGCTTAATTGAATCAACACGGTGGAGGAGGTACCTCTCTCTTACAAGGGGCAGTGGCAGTGAAAAATGACTAACATGGAGCCTCAAAGTAAGCAAGACTTCGCAGTCATAAAAAAAAGTAAAACTAATTTAAGTATATCCTAGAAGCAATGGTTAAGTGTATGTTGCAAGCACATTACAGAGAGCTTAAAGCATTGCCTGTGCAAATCGTGCAACATTAATGATGTTATAATTAAAGCGATGTTTAGACAAACAGAAAAGCTTCCTCACATCAAAGCGAAACGGAGCTTAAACAGCGATGCGTCTGCGCCACGCGCCGGCATTATGAAGCTCTAAGCTTTACAAACATACTTTGATATTAATAAAATCGTATCATGCACTTAATGCTTGCGTAATAAGGCCAAAATTCCTATGTTTGTGCTATTTTGTTTGGTGAAAATGGAGGTTGAGTGCAGGTTGACATTGCAACTATTCCCAACTCGCGAGGGATTTGTTCTATAATAGGGTGCGGGGAGTATCTGAAGACCGGTAAATTTCTAGAAAGTTATTGAGGTTTCGGAGG
>JAFELO010000370.1:1208976-1242987 GCA_017140195.1 Eumaeus atala | reverse complement strand
AAGTATTACTTTGACGTAATAAAAAAATGAACTGAAAAATAAAATGAACATATTGTGAACGAAATAGTACCTATGATTTAATATTATTTACATATCACGTGGAACGTAATTGCGTTATCACTTACCAATGGCAAAATCGTCACCGGTAATCATTTGAAATTGGCCAATTTCTAGAAATTAGTATTCCATTCAGCGTCCGGCCCGCCTACGTCTGAGCAGGACTATCCTGTTATTACGTCGCATTTAACGTCACCATGTCCTAAACCGTCGACATTCGAATGTGGTTTTCCATTCAATAAAGACGGCAAAAAATATTTCATGTTCCGCTGAAAACTGAATGGGACACAATTTAAAATAGTGAGTATAAAAGTGGACAAATTTTTTTAACATGGAGCTGAGCTTATAGCGATAGCGGTTTCTACAGGTAAGCTTTTGTTACGTTTCCCGCCAAGATAGTTTTTATTTTATTACCCGACTGCTTCATAGCAAGGGTAAGTAAGAAGGTCTTCTTGAATATTGCGAAAGCTTGTCTACCACAAATTTTGATTCTAGTAGTAAAATGTGTAAACTTTTAATCGTTAGATAATAATTATTATTATGAAAAATAGCCTGGTGTGTCCTTCTGCTGGGCAAAATCTTCCTTACTCTCTTACCACACCTCTCTGTTCAGGGCTAGATAAATAACATAATTTAGTATATATTGATTTAAATAAACAAAATAACTATATTAATTTCGCATTAGATCGATAAAATGTAAATTATATTCGAGTCTTTATCAAGACCAATTTAACAAGCAGAAATACTATGAAATTACGATACTGTATTAATAGTTTTCATTTTTTACCTTACAGCTTCTTTATTGTACCCAGAAAGTTATATATATATATATATATATATATATATAGAGATATATATATATACACATCCTTATTAAGACGACAGGATGGCTCAGTTGATTGCGTGGCGGTTAGTCCACGTGCTACGCCAGAGGTCGCGGGGTTCAATCCCCCTAGTTCATGGATGTATTATATGTATTTAATAAAAATCTTAAATATTTAAATCATCTTAAATAAATAAACAAGCTAAATATATTTCCGTTGATTAGTACCCGTAACACAAGTCCCTACGGTACATAGCACAGGGCTAGGCTAATGTGGTGTGATAAGTCCACATATGTTATTATTATATTATATTTAGTATCAAGTTTTTAAAACCAGAAATTTTTTACCGTATTAGTAACATAGTGATTCCATTAAACCGACTGGCGACTGAGGAAATATCGCTTTAAGTTTTCAACTACATTTAGCAGTAAAGTTAAAAGTTAAAAAAAAAACTAAGTGCCTGTTTATATGGCAGTAGTTGGACATGATATTAATCATCTAGGAGAACTTTGTAAAAATTTAAGTATACTTAGTCCCGCCATGAGTACTGTTACAATAAAAATATATAAAAATACATTTGAATTTGGAATCTGTCATTTTTATACTCATTGTGTTCTCTTGTTTGAGCGCCAATACATACACTGTACAATATTTTGCGGTATTAAAATGGAGTGGGATGATAATGAATACAGAATCACTGTGATTGTATTATACAAAGTAGGCCGTACCTACTTTGTCCCACCCAAATACAATGTTTTTTTACCCAAATACAATGTTTAAAGCAAAAAATTTTGTTACCCAAATACAATGTTTAAAGCTCTCCATATACTAGCTATTAGTCAAATGTTGGAGCACCGGGCTACTGATAGACACAATGAGACAACCTCTGCTCGTGACAGTGAAAGATCTGGCCGTCCACGTAGTGTTCGTACGAAAAATGTGGTCAAAGCATTTAGGGAAAGACTTCGAAGAAATTCTGTTCGAAAGCAAAAGATTTAATCTCGGTAACGTGGATAGCACCAACAACTATGTCGCGTATTTTAAAAGATGACATGAGACTTGCAGCCTATAAGAGACACGCTGGTTATTTCTTAACTGATAAATTTAAGATGAACAGGGTGGAAAAATCGAAAGAACTACTGAAGTGGTACGTAAAGGGGAGGTCACAGAAAAAATTTGTGTACGGATGACATTTTCCTTTTACAAATGCGCAACATTGTAACAAAGAAACTGATCGTATTTATGCTCAAATCTCTGAGGATGTTTTCCAATTAGTCGACTGAGTGCAACGTTAGATGTCGATCCTACTTCAATAATGGCTACGAAGAATTGACGGAGCCATATTTATAAGCCATTCCTGAGGAGGTAGTTAAGCCCCTTAATAACACCATGTTGAATGACCAAGTATGCTCCATTCACCAAGACTTGGGACCTGATCATATAGCTCGATCCACCCAATCTTGGTTAAAACGAAGGGCCGAAAGACTTGATCTGAGCTGAAGACTACCCGTCATCTCATCCCGGTCTTAATCCGCTGGTTTCTGATTTATAGTCAGTTTTAGGGAGTACAGCTTGCTCTAAACGCCATGATAATTTGGAGTTCCTAAAATAATATTTTCGACCCGAAAAGTGTGTATGCTTCTATTAGTAACTGGTCTCAACGTTTAAAGCACGGTATTGCAGCCAATGGAGACCACTAGAAATAAGTTTTTTATATTTTATATTGTTTCGTGTTGTATTTTAAACACACTGTAAAAGTGATAAATGTCATTTGCAATTAATAATTTTTGTTACCTACAATATTTATGGCAAGATTAGGTATAAAGTAATTAAAATAGAAATATAGTCTTCTGACGTCTGCCGACCCCCATTGAAATCCGCATTATTTTTATACAGATGCGATACGATGGCCCTTTGCTGTCTACTCAAAAAATTGCATAAAACCAAATAACATAGCTATCACTTTACGGTGGTGTCATGTGGTCGAGAGTTAACAGATCGTGCCAGACCAATTCAATTGCAATTACAATTTGTATAATTTACAGGATCATTTAAAGGCAATAAGAGAAAGTAGTCGGTTAATTAATTAATTGCTAGTGTCTAGTAGAACAGTCTTAAGCTTTTTCATTGAAGAGATACTTTCCGACTTGTAAATTTGTTCTTGTAAATTCTGTATTGCAAAAGGCACCTTATTTTAAAAGAAAACATTGAACGGAATAGAACTTCCTCTCTTCGAAAGCCAACTTCAAACTATGATTCCCTTTCACGTTTCTCCATCAAATTAGTGAAATGCTGCTTCATTTTCGTGTATTTTTTTTAAAACGTCCACCACCAATCTGCGATCTGCCATTGTGCCTCAAACGTTGTACGATTGTGTAGTTTTCCGGAAGGCTGGGGGATCATGGTAAAGTGGGCATGGTGTATGGACGGGTACACTGAAGCCGACAATGTGTATAAATAGGCAATCCCGATTGTGATCACGTAGCTCTAACGAGCCGTCGCGACTGCACTGGCTGTAGCGATCGATCCGCGCGCTGTGATGGAATTACGTACATCTGTCCTGTACAAGGAGGAATGGCTTTTCTGAACGACTGTTTATTCAATAACCGACAAACAATATACGTTTCATTATACAAATACAAGTTACAATTATTAGATTGAGACATATGTTAAGGACATGCCTTTCATTCGTGTATTAATTCTGCAGAATATCCAGATTGGAACCATTGAAATTTCAAAAAAAGTGTGCTTTCTTATGTGTACGTAACTGTTTGATCAAATAATTGCAGAGCAAATTTATTGCCATGATTATAATTTTTTTTTTCTATTAGAGGAAGAAACGCTACTAGCCGCAGATACCTTAAAATCAATATTAATAAATACATGAGTACAGTCACAAAAAAAGTAATAAAGGAAAGAACATGTACCTACCTGTAACACTGTAACATTTTCGTACGAATCATAATGAAAAATTTAATTTGTAGTTTGTATGTGTTAATTTATGAATTTCAAAAGGAAGAACAATTGTGGAGAACTATCTAGAGTGGGCGTCGGTAAACAAGTACGATAACTTGCCTTACACCTAAAACATAGTTCCTAAAATTGTTTGTCTGTATGTGGTCGATTTCTCAAAATATACTAAACGGGTTTTATGCGGTCTTCCCCATATTCATATATTGATTGATTTTCGAGAAAGGTGCTATTGTATTATGACTTCGCTTCTGGTATTGAAGCCGGGACGTATTGCTGGTACTTTATAGAAACCTCACTCAAAACATAGTCTTGTGAACATAACAAGGCACGCACGACGCATGGCCGGCATGTATTGGGATAGCTCCATATCAGCTCATACATAACACTGCTTTATGTGACACAGTAGCCGTGCCGCTGCAGCATGCTAAAAGTAAAGGATACTATGAGATAAAATAATTTTTGGCAGATACCACACCTCGGGAATAAAAGTTTATCTCAGCAGTAACTCCATCGCCAGTTTCGGTATTGTTGTAATGAAATGTAACAGAATTAAATGCAATTATAATGTAACTTGTGTATATTCTTCCAAATCCTCAGTCCCGTTGAGTTTGTTTCGCCGGGTCTTCTCAGATTATCCAACCCCCCCCCCCCCGGGTCGATAGGAGGGAAACGCATCTGCGTGATAATAATGCGAATGTCCACTGGTCGCCGTCGGTAGTCATCAATTTGCCCCCTTATGATATAAAAAAGTTCAGGGTAAGGGTTGAACCGGTACTAGTGAAGTATCGATTACCTATTTATTTTGAATAAAACATTTTGATTTTGCGTAAAAAGGCGCTATGCCTCACAATACACCTCCATGAATAGAAAGCTATACTTATAAGGCCTATAGAAGTTCTGGAATAGGTTAAGAAAGCTAACGCGTGATAACTTAATATTGTTATTACATACCCCTTACTGTCATATTATATTGCACAATATTCATACATTAACATCAACATTCACATCGAAATCATTTTATATTGAAAGTATCTATTAGGTTCCCCACGATAGTTCATGCCTTGCCGTGGCGGTGGGGCTCAGTAGCCCGGTGTGATCCGAGATACTTTGGGCGAAGCCAATCTAACCGAGGAGATGGTTGCTCTTTGTGTCCCTCATTTGAGAATAGGGGACGAAAGAGTAGGTGGAGGAGGTGGTACTTTTTGTACCCCTCTTATAAGAAGCAGGGACAAAAGAGAAAAATGAGGCGGCGATATTACACACGGGGCAAGGGTCGAGGATGAAAACCTCATCCCATTGCATTGTCCCAAAGTTGGTGGGGTAGTCCTGTAGTGCGGGGCAACATCATCTGTGAAAGTCTCGTTACTGATGATTTGTAGTTCCGGGGCACCTCATCAAAGGCGGCATTTCTTTGTGGGTATTCGGCACTATAATGTGCCACGAGCAGCACACAGGTGGAGTTGGTCCTTTAGGGGACTGACTAGCCGTCGAGGTGCCCTGATGATTGTTGTTCTTAGGCATCTCACCTATATTATTCGGCACTATCATGTGCCGCGAGTCCCACACACCACTGGACCCCACCCAGGGCCGGTGAAGTCGCGTAAATGAGTTTCCCCCGACAACAAAAAAAAAGGTAGCTATACGGTCCTTGTTATTTACGGACAAGTCGCTAGTATCGTAAAAGATCTAGTATACTAGTATAATATTGGATCGCTAGTGTTATATATAAAATATTTTTGGTCATTGTTCATAAATGAAAATACTTTCTTTTTGTTCCATTTTGTTTTGTTTGATATTGTTTGCGATGCTATTGCACTTGCCGTAACAATTCATCGGATAACATTTAAAATGTTGATTAATACATACAGTTAAAAAACATTTATATAGCTAGCCAAGATAAATGAACGGTTAAACGCTAACCGACTTTGATACATTAGGACTGAAAAGGAGTTTCATTTAAAAATTCAAGTCAAACATTGTCTACATGTGTTTATGTTTAGTAACTTACATTTAATAATATACTGATGGATTTTTAAGACTATATGTTTCACTCTTAATTTGAGTGAAAATAAGGAAACTCTTCCATTAACGATGTTTTTCTGTGACTCTTTTGTTAAGCATCTGGGCGCCTAAGGGTTAGCCAATCCTTTAAAGGACATTCCGCGACATAATGTAATGATGAATTGTAACCGAATGTCACTTTATGTAGGGTTTTCGATTAGTCGGTGATGTTAATTATTTGACGCCGGTATAGTCTATACAGCTTTCCCCACCATGATTCGCGTTATACCTAGATCAAGTAACATCGCCGTAGCGGCTAGGTATCCTAAGGACACCGCGCGCGTGTCCTTTTACTTGTTAAAGGTTAAAAAGATTCGCCTTTTTTTAATAATCTATCAGCCATACATACATTTAAGAGCCATTTTAGCTAATGCATGCGAGCTGTCCCGACTTCAGAGTCGGGGGAGGAGGGACCTCACGGCCCATGAAAATAATTTTGAAATTAGCTATTACGAACACGTTCATATGGGGATGCCTCTCCCATCTGCGGGAGAGAGATAGAACCTCCAACCTGATCTCGTCGTTCAATGGGCACCAGTATCACTTCTGTTCGCTTCCACAACTTAATTTCAGGCCCTAAACAGAGTCCATGAATACAATGCGCTTCGAATAAGGTGCGCCTGGGATCACCCTGGAACTGCTGTGAAAGTAGCTTATGCTTCACATATGTGATAAATAAAATTGTGATAATTTTACCCAATTATTTAGAAAGTATATAAAAAACCAATAACACTTTGGTTTGACTTAGGAATGAAACCCACGATTACCCAATCGGCGGTTAATTTTGCCACTAAAACTTGCGATGTTGTGAATTACAGGTAAAGTAGGACTGGAGTATTAGTCTCTATACAATAGGTATACCATATACATTATCAGGAATAATCCGTATCACATCTGTTTCCAATTAGAGATACACAGGCGCCCGGGAACAGATAGAGCTAGCGTGAACGCACGTACACTTCCCCACGAAAATAACAATATTAATTACAATATCATAATCACCATTCTTCTCATGTTACAAGCAAAACTGGCGATGTTTTGTTACTGATTCTAAAATGAACATATCAATGATAAATAAAGATAAATATCACATGGCTGAAGTTTGAACAGAGGAATTAGCTTTGCCTTGATGAATTATATAGGAATTGGGCCGGCACGATCGAGCAGGTACCTCTCGCTCTCATGACACCGATTTACAGTGGTTGGTGTGATATTACGTTTTATGTGGTTGTTGAGCTACCAAGCTGGTGGCAGATTAGGGGATATGGTTTGACGGTGCCTAATCTGTATATGCGGTTGTTAATGGGCATTCATAGTCACTAAAAGGCAACGAAAAAAAAATATTTAATCATTTAATTTTAATTATTTTAATTCATTCATTTTTAGTAAATTGGAATAAACACGCTGTCTAGCGAGTTTATTCCAATTTACTAGAAACAGTCGTACAGAAACAATATCGGATTGCTTCTTCGAGGCGATGCACTTTTCATTCTTAAGAGTTTAGTGTGAGCGGGATAGGTTCCGCTAATTTACGTAATAATGTACTAGTATAACTTATAAATGAAATTGGGGGCAAATTGTTCGGTTGTAATATAGCGGGACACTATTTGTCACTAGATTAATAATAATGGTTCAATGCTCAATGCGTTTTGCTCGCCTATACAGACTCAAAGCTGTCACAGAGAATGTGAAGTTCGTATAATACTTTTATATAAAAGTATTTTTCATTGCGACAAAAAAGTGGATGCCACTAGGTTACACATAACATAAAAACAACCAATTTGTGGCCACTAGATCAAGGTAACAGTTACAATACAAACCATGAGGTTACTATCTTAAACCGTGCCTCACATTAAAAGGGTTAGAAAGTAGGTTATACTTTACCTTTGATAAAAATCTCTACCTATATCATAAATCTTCATGTAGCAAACATGACTGTACAAAATTTAGGCTGTGACTACACACAGGCGCGTATTGCCAGCCGGTAACCTCGGACGTTTCATTACAAGTCTATATTTATCGGAGGGCCTCGGGTACAACGTGATATTTCACTATTGCGAAACCGTGCGTATTGTAATTTTTTGTGAACTAAAATTGTGCGTAATATAATGATCATAGTAATTATTGATACGTTCTGTAGGCGTGCAACGTTTTTGCAACGGACTTAGATTAGAGAATTACAAAAATATGTATATACTCTATCCCTCTTTTGACCCCAAATCTAGGTTCGTCAACCGACTAGCATTGAAGTAATTCAATGGAGCTGTGTTGGGCTTCGCTTTGCTCCCACAGCATTTGTTTCTTTATCACCAAAAAATATGTAAGTTTTATCACCTTACAAGTCAAACAGCCCGTCTGATAACAATTCATAATTAAACTTATTTATAATTGGTAATTAAACTTATTTATAATTATTTATTATAAGTAGCTACTCGTACAATACTGGCCGATCGAACTCGGACTCGGACGATTGAACGAAATTGGCCATATAAAACACGACACCATCTCCAATGAATCGCGGAGATCTTATGTTGGCATGAAGACGTGGTATTACTCTCGTATGCCACAACGATTTGTTTTCTTTAAACTACGAGTTTTTTCTCGGACCTGAACTTATGCTGCGGAAGCAAAGGGAAGGCCAATGTAGCTTCATTCAGTGCTCGTCTGATGACGAGACTAGGTTTGGGGCCGTAAGAGGGACCGACCCCCCCACTCACCCGCAGATGGGAGATCTGCATCCCGATGAGAGTCAAACAGCTAATTTAACTATTATTATCATATCCTCCTCCCTCGACTCTGACGCCTGGGGCAGCTCGCGCGAGGTAACTAAAACGGCCTTAGCGCTGACGTGAACGTTTGGCTCATGGAGAGGATTATGACTAGGAACTAAGTGTTAGTACATATATATTATAATAAATCACATATGTTGGGGGTTTGGAGATGACCAATGATCTCAGTACTCAAATTTGATAGTTTTTTCTTTCTCTCTCTCTCTCATTTTGATATCATTCCGCAATATTAGTGAAATGAAGTATTATTATTTTTATTACAAATCTTAATAAATGAAAATATAAAAGCAAATACGGGGAAATTAAAAGTATAAGAAGAAATAGAAAGTTTTCAATTAGAGACTTCGGAAAGAGTAAAAGAAATATTGTAAAGCAATACAATCTCAATAATAAATTGAAAAGCATTATTAACTAGCGATAAATAAGGCATCGCAGAGCGTCTACGACATCTGGCGCGCTTCCAGAAACACTTTTGATAAGAAAGAAAAACCCTCCGTAAGAGCAAGGAAAACGTTTGGATATTCCAAGAGAACTAATGTTCTACCATTACTGGACGTTGATCTTGAAAAGTACAAGACAGGCTGTTGCCAGCTTTATTTCTTGATAAAGTTACTATAACATTTTTAGCACCCCACTGAACCAGAAGGATACGTAAGTACAAATTTTCTTTGTTTGAATACATATTTCAATTAATTTTAAAAAGATTAGTAGTATCATTCAATCTTCAAGCTTTTGGTAAAGTTAAAAGTTTTATTCGGCATATTTTTAGCTTATCCTCTTTATGTTTTGGTTAATATTTTTTTCTAGAATATATACATGCTATTTTGTGCTTCACACTAGGATAATTAAACTATGTTCAAAAGGGTCTAATTTTTCTCTCCAGTATGCTGTAAAACATAGTAAACCTAATTGCAAGTAGAATTTAAATATGAATTCGCTCGGAATTCATTTGGCTAAGAATTGTCCGTTTGCTAGTTAACATACTTAGAAGTGTCGAAAAATATACATTCTGTCTAGAAAAAAAGTATCTGACTTGTTTATGAATGCATAAAACATTGCACAAAAAATAAATGTCCTACATGATATTCACAATATACTTAGACCCCAATAGCATAGGTTTAAATTTAATCATTTACAAATTTATTTGTGTCAATTAATACGAATATGTTGATGTTTTGGTTAAGGTAGCGGGGAGCCGCTGGATGAAAGTGACTCGTGACCGTACCTACGACGCTCTATGGGGGAAACCTATGTCCATCAGAGGACGTGATACAGTTGATGATGATGGTGAATATAGGAGGTTCATATTTTCCAATATATGTAGGTGCCTCAAGTAGGCCGGACACGTCTAATTCGTCTTATTCTCTTCACCGTTATTAACGTCCTCTTTCGTTCCTGAGCTATAATAACACTTCAACACATAGCGACACCTCACACAAGAGTGATAAAAATCGTGTGTTTTAAGCTTAGGTAGCTATGTAAGTATGAAGTTAAGAGTTTTTAGTTTAAGTTATGACCTTGAAGACAAAAGTCTTCAATCAATGCGTTCTCTCCGTGATGACCAACGGGGCCGAAACATGGCCTCTTTCTAGGCTGTTCCGCAATTTTGCGGTAGCTCAACAGACTTTTGAACGTGCTTATGTTGGGTGTCAGTTTGTCCGACAGAATTCGTAACGAAGTCATAAGGCAGATAACTAAAGTATCCGATATCACGCGACAAATAAGCTCGCTGATGTGGCGGTGGGCTGGTCACACACACAGAAGAGCAGATGGCCAGAGTGGTGGGCCAGTAGGGTTATGGAGTGGAGGCTGCGTTTAGGAAAACGAAGTGTTGGTCGACCGTGCACCAGGCGGGAAGACTATCTCCGTGCAGGAACCGGTCTGGGATGGATGGAAGTCGCAGGAGATCAGTCGTATTGGCGTTCATTGGAAGAGGCCTATGTCCATTAGTGGACAGCGATAATGATGATGATGATGAGTTATGTAAGTAATAATTATAGATCTTTCTCGTAAAATCTTAAAAGTAAGATATATAAATAAATAATCGTTACCCTCAGTGGCGTCAATTCGCGTTATTTTTATATTCTGTAATAAGTAACGTGTACGTTTTTCTTACATTTTTTTGGCGATAAATAAATTTTCATCCTCGCAGCTTCTCCCAAACTCGCCAAAAATACTTACAACTTTAGAAACTCTAAAAACGTTTGTCGTGCCGTCGAGTATTCAACATGGTGTTCAAATGATGTCTTTAATCATGAGTGGACGAAACATGTACGATTATTAATAAATGCCTTAATAAATGTCGTATTAAGAAGCTGTCATTTTTCAACTTTAAAGCGCAATATTTGGAGCAATAAAGCCGTGTAGCACCGGCGAAGAGGGCTGTTTTTCACACGTCACGATTCATCGTGTCTGGCGCAGTCAATGGCGCGGAAAAGCCGTCGATAATGCCTTTCTTCGGTCCTTAACCCGTCCAAAATATGAAAAAATATTTCACGACTCGTGACACGTAACCTTTGAACCGCTTACGCTAATGGGCTGCCATGAGACACGTTATATTTTTATGAAAAATAGAATGTCGACTTTAAATATTGTTTAATGTGATTAGCATTTAGTTATATTGTTAAAAACGAGGCCGATACGATTGGGATCACTATTTCTTGCGTAACTTTACAGTATTTCTTGTACTGTACTCGTATATGTCGCAGTCGAAATGTCCAAATCACCGTATTTCATTACGGCTTGCCATTTTCGGATTGAACACGGCTGAGTGAAATTGCGCCAAAAAGATTTCGCCGTTAGACGATATTAAATAAAGCTTATTAAACCATGTTGAAGTCAAGTGAATCATTATCCGCCTTTTTGGCACGTTTTAGTTCCTAATTTAAACATTCGCGGCGTTGTTTGACATGTTAACAACAATGGCGTCGATTGTAGCATATAGAGATATAAAAAACTATGCCCAGGTAGGTTCGAAGGCTTCGACATTAGCGTAGCTCCCGACCACACCTTCGTGGTTAGGCTATTTTTTTTATTATTATTTGCACTCAAAACAATTTTAGCCTAATTTCACACTTGTATCGATCACAACCACTGCCTAAAATTAAGAGTTTCAATGAAGCTAAACGTCAGCCGCCATAATGAAGAACGTCTCGCAATGATAATCCGGCTAATCGTTAGCCCGCCACAAAAGAAACGGCACTGTGTTTGAATATGTTATACGCTAGCAACTATGTTATACGGCGGTACGACTAAGACGTACACATGTATTTATTTATAAGAGGAAGTGCCATGCTGCAATGCAGCCGGTTTGGTCATGTACGACCGTGAATTCACCTTGTCATATAATATTGCGAGAATTCACCTCTCGTACATATGCATACATCACCGCTGCAAGACAAATCAGCTATGCTGTCGAGTTTCATGCGGCTTGTTCATTTTCAGTGGTTCATTGGGGAGAGAGGGAAGTTGGGGAACGCAATTTCGTAACTATTATAGTATGTTTATGAGCCGGTAGTCATCAAGAGGCTCTGACTCGTTTGTCCCTCTATAATATATATAAAAAGCATAATTAATTTGTGAATTTTAAAGTTCTAAGGCATCCCAGTTTGATGCTGGTGGTAAATTCTAGAGATTAACTGAGAACAGATAATATGCTGGCTATTATTTAGTCAATGCTCCAACTTTATTTTATACATACCAGTTTAGATTGAGCTGTGAGGAGTTTCGACTTTCTAAATTCAAGGGGCTTCGTTAGAATGGATACTTTTTGAAATCCCTCCGCTAAGTTGGAGTACTAAATCTGCTAAGATCCCCATCGATTGGCAATAATGCCTGTAATTACTTCCCCAGTGCCCCCAGCTGTTAATCTTGCTTAGGCGTGTGCCCTCCGCCGAGTTAAGTTAAAAATTATTGGATAAGGTGTAATGCGCTAACATATTGATACTGAATCCTGTTTAGGACCTGGTGATAAAAATTTGGAGCGCTTTTATATTATTTAATCAAAAAGTGTGTTAATATTTTGTGGTCGATTTTAACGTGTAAGTCGTTGTATTTAGTTTAATATAAGATGACTAATAAACAATAAATAGTATACAATATTGCAATATTAATACCACTCCTTCGCCTTACACGATACGGCTATACCTACGTCGCGTTTCGTGTGGTGTATGAGTCTATGTTGTCACATTGAAGCAGTAATAATCAGAAGGTTAACGAGCTCATAAACATGTATTGGCGTCGTCCAAAGGTCTTCCACTGCAATAAATAAAACAATTTTTTATTGCGCAAATGAGTGAAGTACAATAATTATTTTTCTTACGGGGAACCTAAGATGTGGCTGTAAAGGAACGGACAGAACGAGAAAATTACGCATATCTGTAGGTAACACATATTCAGTTACTATTTTCAACTTTACCGCATTTTATGATACCATTAAAAAAGTATGATCCTGAACCTCGTTACTAATATTTTACGGTACACGTAAACGCTACATGCTGCGCAAAATATTACATATTTTGAAATACAAATAAGGACTCCGCTGAGATTCAGCCGTTTATTACCTATTTCTCAACCAACACTAAACCGCTGACGCGCTCTCCAGAGTTTATAAAAGTATATATTTAATCATTTACATTTATTTGGTTATACTTTATGGTATTAAATTATGTATATACGTATTCCGAATTATACCTGAAGCGAAATGTTGTTCCTAAATTTTATACAATCAAAGTACTCTCATAGTTACTGTTACTGTTAAATACATTTATATTGGCTACGTATAACGGACGAACGCTTCGATCTCCGTGCAGTAGCTGCTCCGGGATTGATGCGAGTAGCAGGAGATCGGCCGTCTTGACGTTCATGGAAAGTGGACAATGTCGAGCAGTACACAGATAACTACTGATAATGATGATACCTTCGTGGTAAACTACTATTAGAATTTATATATAATGTAGACTATATTATAATATTCTACATTCAAATAATATTACAAATGTAAAAATGACATTGTTCTTGTAAGCAAAATCTACCGATTCATACGAATTAAAGCAATTTTAAGTTACGATCTGAAAAATATAATTTTAGCTTAGTCCTGAAGAAAAAAATAGTTGTTACATCGAGAAAGTTATGTCGTTAACTATGTATAGTGTATAGTATAGAAAATATAGTGATTTAATATTTGTTAAGGCACAATGTTATCATTTCAAAAGTTAAACTGCAATCATAAATATTTGCGCAAACGTAAATCATAAAGAAAATCTCAAAAACACAACATCCATATTGGATGAAATAAATTATCATAATATCCAAATCATTATTAACTAACATCAGCTTCGATAATTCAATACAAATATATATTATATGAGAACGTATGACGAATTTCGACGATACACATTGTCACTTTGAATAGTCGATGGGATTGCCTAAAACACGATAAGAAATAGTTTGTGACAAACTGAAATTGTGGAAGCCGGTCACGTGACAGCGCTCGGTTACTTCACCTCTAGCCTCCAGCCACAGTTTGGCATGACTTTAAGTTGTGGACTCACTGTGGGGTGCTTTCACTATGCGTACTATGTGTTCATTATATGTTTACTAGCGATCCGCCTCGATTATGCTCCAGCTTAGCCCGTGTATAACACAGGCTTACGTTACCTTAACAAATTCTTCTTCCTTCCTCGTTAATGGCTCTAACCATTGACGAACATCGCAAGAAATTTAGAGAAAATCGATCACACACAGCCAGACAGATAGATACTGGGGGACTCTGTTTTGAAAATGTATTGATGTACTGGGCAATGATCACAAACCACTCATAAAATTAGGCTTATTAAAACTTAAACTTATTTGGTCCTTTCTGTAATAAATCTATATCTCATCAGTGGCTTTTGGTTTTAGTGGTATCCAACGCAGGTATGGTGACTGACTATTTTGCCACCAATATAAAATAAAAGTTATCATTCGTAAATAAATACAATATTATATATCTGAAAAGAAAGAAAGGCTAGTCTTCTTTATAATTATTTAATATTTGAAACAGCCAGTTCTTTTCTTTTTTATGTTTACTGTCCAGTCCACTTGAGAATCGTAACAGAAAATTGAATAGAAGGTACTCTCAAAATATGAATGCTTTGAAGCCGCACCGATTTGAAGGGGATATTCGAGGATTGCTTATTCGTCCCACTGTTAATTATACTCACGATTACTTTTTCAGAACTCTCACGTGATTAATGTGTTTTTATTTTCTCGTTAAAAAATAAACCAAAAGAAGGAAGCCAATTTGAATTGAAACTTGCTTACATTTCTCTCTGTAAATTCAAACCTCAAGCTTTGGATTCAAACATATTCAATATTTCCTAGATATATAAAGTTGTAAAACGGAGATACTTGACTTTATTCCATTGTGGACTGACCCTAACGTTATTTAGTCAACTGAGAGGCTGATATAAATGTCTCAAGCGTTCCGGGTGCCGCATTAGTAGTCGGGGACTTTGCTGTCCCGTCACAGCTCAACATTTGTTGTTAGGTGTATACGCTTGCGGCGAAAGTAAAATACGTACACTCCAGAGACGAAAAAGGATTAGATTGAGTCACGTTCACGTTATCTTGAATTAACCATTTTCATTTATATATCATAATAATGATATCTGTAGACCTATCACACCACTTTTCTCTTTCTTTCTTCTCACTGGGCATTTACACATGCCCTCAGGTCGGGGGCGCATGAGGGTTATGTGCGACTCGAGAATCTATTTCCCCTACGTACTAAACCCCAGCGGTGTTCCTACATGTCCACTAATGGAGTAGCCGGGAAAGCGGTACCATACTACCGTGACTCCACTGGCGGATGGCCTTAACGGCACTCCCCGGGAGGGTTACTTCCAAAATTCGTTCAGGTGTGCTGGAGCACCCAGCGCACCCGAACAATTCCGGTCTTCGGAACGGACGTCAATTTTCCCTATCTGACGATCCATGACACTTACTAACACAGGTACAGTACATTTGTAACTCCAGGCGAGCTGGATCTCAATCTCTCTTAAATGATTTACCACTCGTTTGCCTAGCATAACAAGACATATTCGGCTGCATTCTAGGCTACCTCGCACAGCACTAATTAGTGCTGACAGCGAGAGATCATCGCATGTGACGGCAACAAGCGTCGCTCTTTCGTCCGCCCAAGCGGAGCGTTCGGCCAAGGTATGATGAGCCATGTCTCGTGCCATATCACAAGGTTGACAGGATAGTGTAGACTTTAGCTGAACTAATAGAAATAGTAACGACCAAATCAGCCATGTCCCGTCAGAATCTGTGTGAGGTGGAATGAGAGCGGAGCCAGAGCGCCTGTCCACTCCCGGAGCATGGCACGGCAGACCGTCAAGAAGTCTCTTGATAACTATGGCGTCTCTGCTGATAGTTGAAAGCAGCGTTTCGCGTACACACCAAACAACAAATGTTCTCGGGCCACCCTGCTCCAACTACGCAGCTCTTCAGGTTCCGACCCTCCACTTCTCGCACAGTTATACACTGTCAATAAGTGTCAGACAGCGCGCTCGCCTAGATTCCAGGGAACACTGCCTGCTATGACGCATGCCGTGTCCCTGGTGACATTTCTGTAGCCTCGAAATGATCACACCACTTTAGTCTAGCCCTGTGCTAAGTACCGTAGGGGCTCTTATTGCAGGTACTCGACAATGGAAATATACTTAATATGTTTAATAATTTTAAGAAATTCTGTATATTTAATACTTACGAGTTGTGGATAGCACACTTCTGCCTACCACTTCAGGGATAAAAGTTGGCGGACAACGTTCCAGCAGTAGTTCGTCCTTTTAGGCATTTCTTATGAATCTATCTGATGCATGTCACGTTACACTCGGCTACATGGTAGGGGAGCTGAGAAGAGTAAGGGGGATCAATTATTAGTTTCGCCCTTGAGTAACGGGACGGAAATTATATACTAAAACCTTCCTCGGGAATGTTTCTATACATTGATGAAAATCTATTTGCATGAAAATCCGCAAAAAAAAATTCAAAAAATCGTTCACATAATGAGTCAGCTACTGGGGACTTTGTTTTACAATATGAATAGCAAGTAATACGCTGTAATTATAAATAAATAATTAAAAGTACAACATGTAAGAAAACATATAATTTTTATTTATATTATAACAACTATTACAAATTAGTAACTTATATTTCACAGTATAATAACAGAAGCTATACTCAAACAACCGCATAATAATATCCTTCGAACACTTAAAATAGTACAAGATTATACAGGAGAATGATCTCCTGTCGCCAGTTCTACACAAATAGACAATAGTTAAATAAGTAAAAATGAGCAAACAATATAAATTATAGCAAAGAAATTGTAAAATAGCAAAATACTCACAAACAACGCAAAAGTGAAACACAATGTTTCACATCCATACGTCTTGACTGTGCAGTTCTATCCTCAAAATAGAACGTCATTTATTATTCCTCGAGAAAGTTCGCCGGGAAAACGTACAATTTTGACGGAAAACATATAATTAACGTTAAATTTTCACGCGCGCGTCGTTCGAGGTGTCTATTACAATAAATATTGGCACTTATGAACCCTAATGGACAGGCATGTGGCGTAAGCGACCGATGTGACGGACAACACCCCTCAAGTGTCAATCTACCCGACAATATCAAATAAAACGTAACATCATTTTGTTCATTATCAAGATGTTTTTGAAGTTGTACTTATATAACGCGATTTCCGGTGGAGTCCGCCCGTGACCATGGTTGCTGTAAGGTTTCTGAAACGTCGGGCTAATTTAATAATTAAATAAACCGCGATAAAATCCGTAAGATTGTGTTATTGTAATGAGTAACATTCACGTAAACTTAAGACTTCAAAGAATTATACTTCTTTTGGCGCGTTAAGGAAAAAATATGAGAGTATTTTTTTACGATGCGCCGTCACGAGAAACCGACACCCTGAAGCTAGCTCACGTCACCATTTTAATTCTATTTTGCTACGCCAAAGAAGTATAACTTGTAACAATAGATTTAGAAAAACACCAAGAGACACAATGACCGTTGTCTCAAAACCGTCCACATTCAAGACTTGACAGTTTCAAAGCACGTAACTTCAAGGAGTATTAAATTCACCAATGCGCATCATCGGTGTCGCATTTGGCGCGGCTTACGAGTGGCCGGCGGCCAAATGGGGGGAAGAGAAAAGGAGGGCAACGCACCGGCATAGTAATTAGGCGGATATTCGTTAGCGTGGGTAGTCGTTAAAAGACTCCGATTTCTCGTTTGTCTCTCAATAGATTATATGAAAGAAGACTTTTTTTAAGAGTATACTCTTAAACGTCATCAGACTAAAATTAAGCATTATTTGTTAGTGGCGTATTGATTGTCGTGCTAAGTACCTTACTATACTCTACCTTACTGTACTATAAAATGTGTAACAAATTCTTAAACGATAGCTAATTGTTAGTTACGGTACGGCTTATATTTTTTCTATAACTGATCATATCAAACCGTATGAATTACAGTTACAATTTTCATATACAAGCATATACGACTCATTATGAAAACAATGATGATATTTTCAAAATGAACAATCGCAGAAACGTAAGCAAGCCATGAGCAGAAACTCCGACAAAATCTTACGACGCCACTTCTATATCTTCCAAATGCATCTAACTGCGTCTAGGAGTGCTTTAGAGGATATCTAAAAGACTAAACTAGCCTGGACAACTCATCAGCAAATATCTCTCGTATCTTGTTTTCGTAAGCTCGTCGTAGACGAAAGAATTACACACTGTGTTTGTTAATAGTGTAATAAATAAATTTGTGCACAACTTTGTCGTGACTGCCTCGTAGTCTAATGTCACGAGGTCCTGGGTTCGAGTTCCGGTTCGGACTAAATTGTTATCGGCATTTTCCAACATCTAATTACGGTCCGAAGTTAGGAAGTGGACGGTGATATTACGCCTGATTTCTCTCTGGCCGTGGCGGATTGCCGTTTCATCGGAATAAACGCGTATAATTGTGCGTATAGTATGTCCTGCGTAGCTAAGAAGGTGGCCGCCGTTGCCGAAATTCGGCTAGAACGACATTATTATTGTTACACTGAGAGTTGCGATTGCTAATTCCTCCTGCACATGTGCAATCGGAGACTCGCGACGATTACTAACGTCCACAAATATCTACATAATTGCAATACGCGTGTGTTGCCCTTTTCTTCTCTTTTTTCGCACCCTATTGTATAATATGCCTAGTTTATGACAGATCCGCGGTATTTTACCAATGTACTTCTGATGGGTCGCAGTGGGAAATTCGACACAAACTATACATTATGCCTAACACCGATTCTCTTACTAGCACCACTAGTCCATGTCACAGAAATATATTTCCTCTCGAAAAGGAAATCTACCAATATACCGCAAAAAAAATCCAAGGAGCATAATATGGTATTTTTTTTTCACCAGGAGATTTGTGAAACATTCGTCGCAAAGTACCTATTTTAATATTTTCCGTTGTCCGTATACCATGTCTGGGTTAGAAGTCACAGAAATATATGTTCTCGCGAAAATTAAGTCTAAATAAATGAGAAGCACAATGTTTACAATGTTTCCCTTTTTTTTTTCGGAGATACCTACCACTGGTTGGTGGCGCTTGTACAGCCTTAACAGTTCCAATTACAATGTTGCCCTCGAAAGTAGGTACTATGCTTCCGTGGTATTTTTTACCTCCTTTAGATTTGTGATTGAAATTAAGTAATAAAATAGATTAAAAATTATCCTTCAGATAGTTCTAAGTTATCCTTCAGCTGGATCTAAGTTATCCTTCAGATAGATCAAAGTTATCCTGCAGATAATTCAAAGTTATCCTTCAAATAAATCTAAGGTATCTTTCTGATATCGTTTTAAGTATCAACTCATACCAATGGACCGGTTACAAATCGGAACAAATGCAAATATGTGAAGGAAGCATGCATGCTAAGCAGTGCCAAGCTGCATTGCAGCGGAATTGGGCCAGCGAGAACGGGAACGTTCCTCTATTTTACAAGAAACCGCTGTCATAAAGCCGCCTAGCATTTCGTGTTGTTTGTAGCTAACCGGTGGCATATTGGCGACGAGGTAAGGAGGGCAACGCATCGGAATAATAATTACTCGGATGTTCATGTAAGCAGTATTCATCAAAAGGCTTGAAAACCTCGTTTGTCCCCTTATACTATAAATATAAAAAGATATTATAAGAAAGATCTAGAATGGAAGTAGACTCCTATCCATTGACTCTGGAATGGCCATTGGCCAATTTCAGGGTACAGGGAAAATTATTTATTAATATCGTTTCTAAAACCAGGCATATCAATGTCATTTTATTGATTGCGTCAAAATCAATACACGTAATTTCTTTTATCAATCTGATATCAAAGGAGTATTTATTGTTATGCGTGCAGGGATTTCACAGATGAATAGAGCAAAAATATCTCGCCCTCACTATCATGTACATCAAAGAGTGGGGTTGATGGATTAGTGTTGTATCTGTGTTCTCGCCACGTGGCCCAGATAGGACACGAGATATCTGCACTAAACGATTGTTTAGCCCCAGGGACTGGTATTGCATTCCTTATTGCGTTGCTCGTGTGTAACGCGATATGTACTTGTTTTAGAATGACACGCGGGACAAATCAATAGCGTACATATTCTTAATTTGAAAATGACGTTCTTATTTGTATTTATATAAATGGCTGCCTGAATTCTTAATCTATCTTTTACAAATTATCAACATTCCCACGAGTAGTCTACTCGTACTTGCTAATCTGTCGTGTAACATTTTCGGTATAATCCGAAAATTTAAGTTGTTAAGTTTTATATATGAAAAGTATTGTCAGTGTTCCAAATTAGAGCTGTGTAAAATTACATAAAAAGCGCAAACGCCGATTCGCTTTTGAGCCCACTCTTTCTGAGTCTGAGAAAGAGTGGGGTCAAAAGCGAATCGGTTTAAAGTTAATAACACTAAATCGAACCATGAGTTAGGTAAACACTTGTTTCTGTGTTGAAAAAGGGAGATAAATTTTCAAAATTGTAGAAGAAAACTTGCCTAGTACACATCTAACATAACATGATGTTAGCTATCTATTCCAAAGAGCGCGCAGATGTTTTAAAAGTAAACCAGTACCCTTATACTGCATGCCTGCCTACTCCAGTGTGCTAGGTGACACAATCGCTAAAAGTTACGGGGCCTAACCGAGTAGGTAAAGTCTGTACCAATCTAAACTATTTGATAAGAGGAGATTACCGGTTTTCTCTATAGAACATTGGGGGGGGGGGGTCAAATGAATAATCGGAGCCTTTTTACGACTACCGACACCCATAAACATCCACGTAATTACTATGCCGATGCGTTGAAATGGGCCACTGGCTACTCGCACACCGCACGAAACGCGACACTAAAGATGTCACTTTGCGGTGGTATTGTGTGAGCTCCCTGGTCATGCCGGCCCGATTCCGTTGCATAGGAGGATTTACTGTCATGCATTATGCATGACACAACCTCCTCCTAAAAGGAAATTTATATTTTAATATCTCTATTTAACCATAGCGTCACTACACTAAAGAAACCGCAGTGCGCTACGCAAGATTACTCGATAATAAATCGCAACATAAGTTTTTTTTCGCCGAACGGGCACAAAGACACAAAACTTATTCCAAAAATCAAACCTGCATATTTTTTACATCATTAATGCTGCTCATATCGATTGCTAGACATAAATTAATTCAATTTTTTGGGGGAAACCGTTTAGATGTAAGAAAAGGGGGGAGACTTATCATATTACCGTTGGCGTCTCGCTCCCTCGTTTATATTAATAGCGTGCTGAGCAATTTTACAAAATTACAAACATAAAAGATCCTTTCAAAACATGATTTATCCAGGCCGTTACATGTTGAGTTATGCTTGTATTAAGTTTTAATTGCGAAAATTAGTCGGTGAATCGATCGGAGTAATGAACGTTATTTCGTCTCGAATCTACATTCCACGCGTATATTACCTAATACGAAATAACTATGTGAATATTTTTAAAATATATGATTACCTTATGTGAGAGAATTTTTATAAAAAGGAAAAATATTATAGTTAATGATAAAATAAAGTAAGGCTTTTTCTATTTCATGGAAGACAAACAGTTATGTCCGCCTAGTGACACATCAATGCCCACAGATATCCGGAAAATGATAAGATTATTATAAAATTATTTTTACGGATTTTATCGTGGTTTATTTAATTAGGTAGCCCAACGTTTCTGAAACTTTACAGGAACCACGGTCACGGGTGGACTGAGATAACAGATGGCCTGATGTCAATAACACGATATCATGCCTCTGTGGTGTAACGGTGCGGGTGTCACATGTTAAGATCTTCAGCCGCGTGGGTCCTAGGTTCGTTCCCCAGGTCGGGCAAATATTATTAAATGTTTCTCAGATTATTCCGAGCACGCATTACATTGTCCGGGATTGGAATGTGCCCGAAGTGGCCATAGGGTTGCCACCTATGACATCATGGGCCTGAGTACCTTGGCTAATCGTGGGTGTGCCAGTATATCTACTGGACTTGCGAGTTGTGCATGTACTAGCTCACCTCTGCCTAACTCTTCGGGGATAATAGGCGTGAGGGTACTACTACTACGATATTATGCAAAAATGTTGTCCCCCGTTTGGACCATTTCCTCTCCCACATACCTGCCCGTTTAAGGCGTGTGCCCAGTCGCAAGCCACTTTGCGCAGGTGTAATATAAGTGGGAGGTACTTTCATGGTCGTGTATTATTAAATTCGTCTAAGCGTATAAAGAAACTACTTTATTATCTACTTAGTCATCACAGAACGTAGCAAACATTTTATCTATACTAACTTCATTTTATTTAGTAAGCACAGCTTTATTTTATCCAGGAATCACATATCATGATGACCCGAGTTCGAGATGCGAGTCGCACCAGTCGCACCAAAAAAAAGTTTTATAGGGACTTTTCCATTTATAATTCAGATTCTGGAATTTAGAGGTATGAGAGGTTACCTGGAATGTACGTTAATTTTCATCCGCCTCTTAAGGTTTCTCTTCGGTTGTGCCGGACTACCATCCCATCGGAACAAGAGAATGAGGGAAGGGAGTAGGTACTTGTGACTTGAAATCAGACGTAAGAGGATTGCCGCGCTATTACCGAAATCCAACCATTACTTAACATGCTTTAAAAGATACATTTTTGATTTAATAGGCACCCAGTTTCAAAACAAGGAAAACTAAACTAGTTAATTAGTATAAAAAGTTTGACACCGATACGGCGGTGGAAAAATTTCAAAAGAATAAATTAACAGTTTAAAAAATATCTCACCGCCGTTTTATTCGTGATTACTAAGTATAAAGTTCACTAATTACGACCACGAAAGCCCCAACTTCTTAATACTTGAGTGCAGAAAACAACACGAATAAAAATGAAGTAGTGGAAGCGCTGTAAATCCAATTCTTTAAGAAAATGTTTTAAAATGTTATAACACAATATTGTATGTTAAATATTTATCTGTATAGTGTGGTGATAGTGGTGGTGGTGGGGGGGTTTGAAATTGATGGTTTTACTATTCCGCATTACAGCGCAGTTGAGCCGGCACGACCAACAGTGGACATCGTCCGACAGATCATGATGAGGATATAAAAAATATTAAATAGCGCATTATTAGTTGTTATAGTATAGGGGGACAAATGAGTAATCAGAGCCCTTTACGACTACCGCCGCCCATGAACATCAGCGTAATTACTATGCCGAAGCGTTGGCTTCCTTTCCTCAGTCTCCTGAGGCTACTCATAAACCGCACGAAACGCAACACCGGCGGTATCATGTCAGCGAGTGGTGGCCCAATTCTGCTATAGTGCATAGCATATCTCTTAAACTTCAGTTTGTTAGTGTGGAAATACTCCACACTAATAATGTCTAAGAGATTTATAGTCTGAAGCAATTTAAAGTAAAGCTGTGTGTAGGAACAAACGAGCGCACATCAATCAAGCCACGTAGGCAGCATTTTAATGAGATTATTTCCTAATACTGAAGGACAATTTCCCGACTAACTATATTATTCAACATAGGTTGATGAATCGATTACGGAGCGCGGATTAGGGGTGCCAAGTTTGGAATATTACCGTGCCAGTTTGGACGTATTTAGGGGTTGTCACGATTTTTCCATTTGAATTAGCTGATTAAATATAAATTATTTTTAAAGTTACTTCTTCAAGACGCTGGGAGCTTTTTGACATGGGAAGAAGCCATTGAGCTCATAACGCCCACACTATCTGTCACACTATGTATTATACGTATTTTAAATATCTATTAAGTTTCGCACGATCCCTGATTGGTTTGGGAATGAACATCTTGAGAATACTTACTTATCGTTAGCGTGTAGTTAGCATGCTGTGACTGGTCCGGGATGGATGTGAGTAGCAGGGGATCAGTCATCTTGGCGTTCCTTGAAAGAGGGCTGTGTCCAGCAGTGGACCGATAAGGGCTGTTGATGATGATTTTACATGCAACACTGTCTCACACAACATTCTTATGTAAATGTTGAAAACACATTAATGTATATAAATGATCGGTGGTGATGGAATTAAAATATTATTGTGCGCGTATAAAATTAAATAAACTCGGAATTTTTCTGTTAACAACATCAAAAGAAAATGTTTACAAAACAATTTTCCAGGGAAATGGAATTACCGGCGGCTCTCCGCAACATGCACCGGGGAGTTGAATATCATGCGAAACGGTTTTAAATATGCACAGTTATGTTGTAAAAAATACGCATATACTCGTATGTATAAATTATACTCGTAATATTGCGTAAGCAGCTTTCCACGTTTTCCGTAATGTAGGATTATGGACGTCATGGTTAAAATATGAAATTGCCCGTTTTACTAGTTTCTCAGAGACGTGATTTTCTTAAATTATGCTTTAACAGACAACATTGAAACATGTTATGATCATAAGCAGCCTACTATCGCCGAACTACTAACAAATCAATACCAAATTTCGCTCATTGGCAGGGAGGAGGAAATGACCAACACATGTGCATGAGAATAATGCGGTTGTTCATGGGCGTCTACCGTTGTAAAAAGGCTCAGATTTCTCATTTGTCTCCATATAATAAAAAAAATAATAATGCGTTATATTGCTGTAAAATAATAATTTCCTATATTAGCCAATATTTTTTTATTTCATCGTCATTAGCGGCCGGAAGTCGTCCACTGTTAGTCGTGCCGGCCCAATTCCGTTGCAATGTAGCATGGTAAAATCATCAATATCAGACAAATCTTTAACATAACATTTTGTGTCTTACTATTTTAAAACATTTTCTTAAAGAGGAAGATTTAAAGCACTTGCATTACTTCACATTTTATTTGTGCTATTTTCTGCATATATATACTATACAAAAATCAGAAGATCTGCGAGAAATCAAAGATGTGGTATCGTCTGATGATAGGAGATCAACAATCAGACCCACCGTCTCGAAGCCTTCTGTTTTACTAACACCCATTGATGTTATCATATAGGTAATATACTCGTAGAATGTCTGCCCCTCCAGTGTAATCGTACGACGTGATGGCCTCTCGGTCATTTTGAGATTTATATAATATTTAATTAGAGGTAACCTCTCAAGTGGACTGGAAGGAGTTGATAATGATGGCGTAGACGATGACAAACCTCTGAACTAGTGCAGGCCCAAAGATTTTGCTGCAATGCAGGTACTCCACTATTACTAAATTTAACTATCGGATACCCTTTCTGATGCATAATAAGTTACAACGTGTTTTTACATTTTGTACATGATAACGACAATAAAACATCTTAATGAGATCTAAATGTAACGAAGCAACAAATTATCTTAATGATAAAATCGCTTACAAGTACGTGCTAGACGTTAAATTAGCCAAAAAGCCATCCGTGAAACCGACTGTCTTGAACAGGGCATGTAAACTGGCAACGTCTTCATTTCATTAAGAGAGGGGTGTCTAACTCTCCCCAACAGGCGTGCGTGTCTGTGCAAAAATGTAGTAAGACTTGTTTATAGCTTTTCATGATTCTACGAATTTAATATAAATTTATCGGATTAATTTGACATTAAAAAGCCAAGTTCAATTTTGGGATATAAAAATAATGCTAATATAAAAAGTACACTTTTCAAATTCGAATAAATTATTAGAATGGAAAGACAAAATGTGCTGAGCCAGTTCATTTTTAATAAACCTATTACTTATTTAATAGTTATATATATATATATATATATATACATATTGCTCTTTAAATTTTTTAATTTATAATTAATAATTCATCAATTTATACCCATTAAAAGAAATAATTTCACAAAATTCATTGAAGATGTTTCAACGCATCCTATACTTCAAATTTCCGTACTTAAGTTTTGTTTATATTTCCTGTTTTTTATGTTACGTCTCTTTGCCCCTGCAACGTATTATTTATCAGGGAAGTTGTGTTTATATTGCACATTGCATTAGGTGTGTAAATAGCGGAGTTGGTCTACACCGCCGGTTATAATCAAGCTCGTAATAAATTCTGTGTAACTAATGGCACCGAACGATGTAACTACTCTTATTAACATTAGCAATTAGTCTTCTCATTTTCCCCTATTCCAGTGCCTACCTGTAAGGTCAATATAGTAATTATATACACAAGAGTAACTGAGTAATATACAATTATAGTAATATCAATCAATATTTGCTATGCTATTGTCGACTCATATGGTATTGCTCACTCTAATCCTTGCTTGGGAGCGATGCGTCGTTGGAGGTTGTGACGTCAGCGAGTGCGAGGATGTAGCGTTCCGCAAGAGGCTGCTGAGCGGACCAGAGAGGTGTCGGTTACTGAATCACTTCACAGTCGCAGGTAGGAGTGGCAAATGTTATCACCCGTCATTTCAGCAGGAAAAAGACGAGGCATCTGACCCAGATTAAGACTCCGGCTTTATTTGGGTGCTCCTAAGTGCAGGGGTGACACTCTCTTATGAATACCCGTCCTTAGCCGAGGACTGAAAAGTCATCGGCATGTTCTGTTCCTGGCAGATCTGAGACAGCCCACCCCGTAGTAGCACCTTCCTGAGCCCGACTCACCCTTACCCAAAGTTGGAAGTTGCGCCAAGGCATTTTTCTACGATGTAAAAAGTGATAATGTGGATATGGACAATAGAGATTGGCTGTCGAGTTTTTGGTCCTATCGTCTTATAAACAACAACAAAAACATATCTTCACGCCAGCTCTCTAATGAGGGAGGCAGATAGAACGGAGTGCCACGTATCATGATCATTACATACCTGCCTTGCCTCTTCCACATTAATTAATATCTCCATACATACACGCCGGTTGCGATGACTTCTGAAACCACACCTCGTACAGTACCCGATCAAACTGATCACGGTCTTGGTCATCTGGTTACATTATTTTAACTTTATTTAATCGCACAGCGTCAATAAATTTAATAATATTGTGTTGCATACACATACATTTGCAAGCACCATACAAATCTTAATTCATTTATATTTAGTTCAGTGAATGTGATGCAGATTAGAGATAGACAACCAGATCATCTTAGTTTTGGAGACACTAAGCCATAAAAGTAGCGATATCCATCCACATTACACACTGAAAAAGCCATATCATATGCAAAGATCATTGCCAAGAAAAAAATCTAAACTTAATCTGATCAATGTATTTGGGAGCGTTATTTTCCCGATCGTGTGACACGATCGGGCTTACCTTAACATTTTAAGGTTAATTTAATAATGCGGAAAAAACTTAACACGTTGATCTCAGACCTTTTTGTGTATGATAGCTACAATCACGAGGAAATTTATATGTCACATACTCGAACTGTGATACTATGACCCACATTACCGGAGTTAGGCAGGTGGAATCATGATGTGCGGCTAATCTTATATATAACGAAATTAAACTGTTAATTTAATAAGGCTTTCAGAAGATAGTATTTTGTTGTTCATAATACTAAAACAATCACAAATGCACTAATGCACATCGAATGATGACGCTAACTCACTTAATACAACATAATTATGCGAAAGGTAGATGAGAAATGGAAGGAATTAACTACAAAAGCACTAGAAATTGCACTAGCCGAGTTTTATGAAATGCTTTTACAATTCTTATAATTCTGCGTTGTTGAATGTGAAATTAAGTCTTTGGACATAAGCCACTATCTCCACAGAGTTTGTTTCATGACGTTTTTTCATATCATCTGAAATAAATGTTTTTGTTTTCAATTTGAGCCGTATTGTCGTAGCGGTAGGAATTAAAATGTAATACGTAAGGTTTATTTATTGTTAAGTTCCATACTCGGTATCATTTGCTGCATTGTGTAAACGTTTTTCAATGTCTGGAAGCTGAAGATACGTTCTTGTTAGTCTGCGTCGTGTTCGAGATAACGATACTAATGAAATTTCAAATTCTCTTCAACGAAACCAATCAACTTCTTATACCAATTAAGAGGATGATGTCGAGATTTTGCGCTTTGATATTGGAAAATAGTTTCCTCAATTTTTATTATACTCATTGATATTTTATGAATTGATGTAATAGCTTTAAATTTTATTGGCAAATGTTAATGTTTAGGTGTTTATAAATTATTATTAAATCTTGATTTCAAGAGTGATTTGTGCCGTTGTAATAGGGGTACCACAAGGACGACACGAATCATTCCTGAACGTGCGTTTTGCTGCTTTCTCAGCCTTATCTTGTAGGATTTATTGGTGTAGTATTTATCAAATATGTTTCAAAAGTTGCTAGTACTTATTTTATTAAAATAGAGATGTTTGAAGTATGGTCTATATTTTTCTTAAATTTATAGGTGATGAGACGTGACGTCACCGTCCCTGGTTGGGGTTCGGTGTTGTTCGGGGCTCGCTGCACAGGTAAAAATAGCGCGAAATACACCATACTACCGCTAGTACCATCAATACACCATACTACCGCCAGTACCATCAATACACCATTCTACCGCTAGTACCACTTAACAACATACTACCGCTAGTACCATCAATACACCATACTACCGCGAGTACCATCAATACAACGTACTACCGCTAGTACCATCAATACACCACATACTACCGCTAGTACCATCAATACACCATACTACCGCTAATACCATCAATACACCATACTACCGCTAGTACCATCAATACACCACATACTACCGCTACTACCATCAATGCAGCATTTGGTGATCATCAAAGCAAACACAACAAGTCTTGTTTGCCTACGATAAACCATAGCGTGTATGGGGTTGCTCCGGTATACTTGTGGTTACATAATGTTGTTACATTACAGTTCATTTTTGGATAAAAATAGTATTTATGTTTAATTAGATCATATTTGTTTCTTTACATTAGATTTACTTTTCCTTTGTGTAAAATGTTATTATACTTATTGCTTCGATTTTTCTCAGGTCGTCTGCGCAGGTTTAGTCTTATGCACCGGAGGATCTATTTGTGCCGGAGTAGTTATAGTAGTTATGTCTGCGTAGAGAAACCCCTTCTATGATGAAATCCCGTCTGGTGGTCGGTATTCTGATTCGGCTACGGTACTGGAACATCACAAAATATTATTTATAGTCAATATCATAAAATCACTTAGTAGTTTTCATATGTATACGGTAACAGCACGGCGTCATATATACTACGAGTTAATGTGATAAAGTATTGTATAAGTTGTAGGTAAGATTAGCAAAAACAAGGGTGTCGCATCGGCTATAAAAATCCACTGGCATTGCCCCTGTCACTCTTCCACTCATTTTCCTCTACAATTTTGATCAAACGCGTTTTAAAAACTTGTTTATTTTAGAAAGAAAATGATCGATAAAACTGCCGACATCAAGCTCAGAAACCTATAAACATAAGGGCATGTGAAGTTTATCAACTTGCATTGGGGGATATGGTGAAAGAAGGCAACGACTATGTAAAACTGAGAATCACTTTATATATGAATGAAAAATACATGAAAATCTATTCAGAAAATTTTGAAAAAATATAATGACAGTTTTTCAGGAATTACTTTTTTATAATAATTATAGATTATCAGAAGCTTCAAACAAATTCAAAACAATATCTCTAGACGTATGCATCATCTACCATTCATGAAACAAACGTTATCTACAAGTTTAAGGAAACAATTAGAGTTTGTAGATCGACAGAAGGACTTTTCAACGCTAAGTGCTTCGACCGATTTGTTTGACTTCGAAGACAAATTTATTAGATCCAAGAACGATTCAGTTTTAAAAGGTAATCGACGCTTACGTACCGAGTGCGAGTTTCCAAAATAAGTATTCTTATCTTTAATTATAACCAACCTGTAAATTTGTAGTTTTTTAACATTCTTTTCTTATAATTAGTTTGTATGATGTAAGGTTAATTCTTTAAGTCGCGCTTATCTCAGGAACCACCGCCTGAAATTGAAACATTACTTTTGTGTTTAATAATCCATTTAACAAAGAAGGCTATAGACTCAGAACCATGACGCAACGACTACTAGTGGAGAAAAAAAAAGGGTTTAGAAGCGACGTAATGAATAAATTTAACGTCAACAATATAAATTCAGTAGTCCATTACAACAAAGGAGCCCATCGCACTGGTTGGTATACGAGTTAAAATTAACATCATAACAAGGACAAATTACACTTTACAAGTAACAAATTACGCAGTCGTTTCAAAAAATCACTTCCATTCAACTTTTTACATTTTTCAACGCGTAAAGACGATCTTTACGTAGTATTTGCTTTCAATATTTCAGTTGAATAAAACATGAGCCAATCTGTTTTAGTTAACCAATTTCCATAATAATAGAATGCAATGTGCCTTGAGTTTTTTTAGAATGTCAATCATAATAGATATGATATTTTTAAAAGCATTCTTTTAAACCTTTTTTACATCTTATTGTATATTTTTAAAGTTTAATTCACACAACTCATTCAATTTTACAGTTCAATTTTTAATGTAAAAGAAACTGATGGATATTTTAGTAATTAAGATTCTTTTTTTGTTGATGCGTGGAAACGCATTTACGCGCCTTGACTAGCCCGGGTGGGGTTCAGTGGTGTGTGGGTTCGCAGGAGATTATAATAATAAGTAAAAAATGTTTATTTACTGCACACCAAAAATAGGAGCAGGTATAAAAAAAATTAAAACTAAATAGAAGTAATTGTACAATGGACGGCTTTATCGTTTTAAAGCGATATCTTCCAGGCAACCAACTTGGGGAAAAATATTATGCGTGGTGATAAGGGCGTGCATTTCATGAACAAATTTTAAAACTTATAATTAACTAATATATATATTTAAGTAAATACCGAATAATCATATTGTGGAAAGATTAAGACCAGTGAGAAAAAAGAAGAAGAAGCGCAATGAATGACGGCAATGACAACGTGAAATGTCAATGTTGACGTAAACTAAATTAATACAAATTTACAATGTGCGAATGTGTGTAAAATAAGCTTAATAGAGAGACACATAATTAACAACAGATATATATGGCTTACGTGCAGTATTCAGTTAATTCAGAATATAATAAAAAGAAAATATTATTGCTGTAGAAAATGCTCTTTGACACTTTTTTTAAATATCTCAAGACTTTTGGCTTGAATGATCTCGTTTGGCAAAGAATTCCATAGTTTGTTTGTGAAATGTTTATTATAAAATTTGGTATGTTGGTGGGGTACATTTAATTTGTTAACGAAACGGCTAGTCCTTAAGTCCGTTGAAAAAGTAGATAAGTCTTTTAGGTAAGTCGGAGCCCTGGGGTCGAAAAGAACCTTGTACACTAGATGTGTGTTCCTGCGATGGAAGACAAAGCCACTTTAGAGATACTCGGTATTCAGAGATACGGTCAAACCTGCGAAGACCAAATGTGAATATAATTCAAATGTTTCGTATGCGTTGCAGCTTGCATGTTATAGTGCCGAATACCCACAAAAACCACAGTGAGTGCCATCAGTGCCGCCTTTGGTGAGGAGTCCCGGAACAATAAATCATCAGGGCACCTCGATGGCTAGCAAGACCCCTAAGGGACTGGACTCCACCTTCACAGATGGGGGTTGTCCTGTAGTGCGTGACAATTACAGGACAGCCCCAGACGGGACACCAACTATGGGACAGAACAATGTGGTAATGTTCCCATCCTCACAACTTGCCCCTTGCGCAAAAGCGCCTACTCCTGCTGCTCTTTTGTCCCACCTTCTTATAAGATAGGTACAAAGAGCGATCCACCGCCCGCTCTTTAGCCCCCTCATCCTATAAGAGGGGTGCAAAGAGCATCCCGCAGCTTCAATAGACTCCGCCTGAGTTCACACCAGGCTACTGAGACCCACCTCCACGACAAAACTTGAACCATGGCGGGGGAGAGAGTACTTACCGAGTCAAGCTTTTTCAAACTATTTTTGGTGTTATCTCGATGCAAATTCAGGACTTAAGGAATAGATAGTTAAATCCTGAACTTATAACTGTAAAAAGCTATTAGGCCTTATGCGTAATTTACATTTATTTTAAAAATCGTTTTGAAAAAATTTGAACGCTAGAAAGAATATTCCATTAATGTCTACGAGAATAAAAAAGAATTATATACTCTCAAATACTCAGGTCAATATTTGTCAAGTCGCAAATTTATAATTCTTTTTGAAAGCAGCGCAATATACATTAGTCAAGTGAAATGAAGCACTCCAATTGAACCGCTCTAAAGTATTCCGTGGCTTTCGTCTCAATAAATTAACGTGATTTATTGACAAAACTCAAAAGACTCGGCAAACTTTTGTCGTTTGCGGAAAGAAGCGGATTTGCCGCGGAACTAATGAAACACTCGTTTTGTCTTCCGCACACTTGCACAAGCTACAAATGCTACATGCAAAATCAGAGAATTTGTACAGAACGTATAATAGGACATTACATCTTATATGTATAGTTCTCGTGTCACAATGTTAGTTACCTTACTCCTCCGAAACGGCTTTACCGATTGATACCAAGTGTTATATGCATATTTAGTAGGTCTGAGAATCGGTCTATTATCTATATTTCACACCCCTAAGTTAATCACTTAGGGGGATTTACCCAAAACATTTATTTTTTACTGTTTGTATAATATTTTATTTTTTGCCTTTAATGTAGTTGAGAGAACATGAATGAGATTATTCATTAAACATATGTAATTTATTTACCATAAAATGCATACTTCCTTTGAAATAGATTTTATCTAGAAGCTCTTACTGTAGAAATAATCCATGCTAGGAAGGTACCTCTCGTTGATATGACATCGAAATTAAGTGGCAGCTACTCACAAACCACACGTAATGTGACAAACATTACGTGTGGTTTGTGAGTAGCCGGTGGCACTGTGGAGGGTAGGAGGGAAGGAGCGCAACGCATCTGTATAACAACAGTAATGAGGATATCTTTGTGCGTCGGTAGTCATCAAAAGGCTCCGATTGCTCATTATCATCAGCTGAGCTACCTTTCCAATGAAAACATGTAATGAATTAGAATTTCTAATAACAACGCCTCCTCACGCTAGTGCCTCAATGGGGTAGGCAGAGAGAACGGAGCGCCACCTATTATGATGATGAGACCTATGACAACTCCATGGCAGTCATCTGATCGATCCAAAAGGTCCAATGGCTCGTTCGCTCGTTATTAAAATACGCATGTGAACTACGGGGCACAGTTATGTATAAAACAAGATAAATAAAAAATATTTGATTACTAGAGATATAACTTAGACATATTCCATATGGATGTCAAAATCCTAACTCCAGTAGCTAAAAGCATGGGTAGACAGAATATACAACACGGCCGTTGTTATGCTTACGGATATTCTTCGCTTAAAGGTAAATATACACTTGCATGATAGCTTTTTATATTCGGTGATAAATTAGCGGATGTAGTCGAGCATTATGCAAAAATAAAAGCATTTTCCCTTGCGACATTACTCGCAACTGTTTACTTGCACCGGAGTCTGGAATAAATCAGAATAAATAAATACTATGGCACGTGCATGCTAAGTCTGTGTTTCAAAGAAGCATGCAAGCCCAAGTTGAAAAAGCTAATCTCTTGTACAGTGGCAGAAATGCTTTTTGCGATGCAAATATCGAACTTGTATGTTATACCACCTAATTTAATAGCACATAACTAGTGACATACAATTTATTGCTTCATTTATTTACTTACTTGCTTATTATTATTATACAAGTTATACTTATTATGTATATATA
>JAFELO010000370.1:1193727-1208954 GCA_017140195.1 Eumaeus atala | reverse complement strand
TATATATATATTTAACGCTACTAACATTCAATTTATGTATTAAGAATGAAAAGAAATTACTGAAAAAGCAAACTATTTAAGTTCATAATCGTCTAGTCGCTACTACGATTTACGTTTTCAGTATATTCAATATTTACGTATGTTCAAATTGATAAAATGAAAAATGGATCGAACAGGGTACTATGAATAGAAAAACGTTCGAAATTTGCAGTGATTAAAACGATTTATTCATAATTGGAGCACGGATTTATCTCCAAGCTCCACTTTTAAAGCAGAAAAAACGCACCGTTCACGTCGTTAAATCATTATTGTGGGGTCGAAGTGAATAAACAAATTAAATTCTTCTCCGCTAAATGCAGCCACTCATACAGGCGACGTAATTTTCCATTGAATTGAAAATAGTACTGAGTTTAAGGCAATGCAATTGCCCCAAGTCGTTTTGCATAATACAGCAATAGCATTAGAGTACAAAAGACATCCGACTTTAGCGGCGAGTCAAATAAGCAGAATATTTGACGTCGAGGATAATTTACTTTTAAGACGTTGAAAATGTTGGAAAAAAAAACGTTGCTTCAAAATATGTTTAATTAGAAAAAAAAATTAGGTAATAACAACACAGTTTAAGTATAAATAACGCCATCTATTGATGAGTGGTGCAAATTCTGAATATTAAATTAGGTGTATTGTGTAAATGATTATCGGATTCGTAGAGGTGATGTAGGGCAACACATATTCTGAATTTATTGCTACAAAACGCCACGAAAGAAACTTGAATTGTGACCGTTTTTTTAGGTATCAATAAAAATAATAATGTCGTCCTAGTCGAATTTCGGCTACAGCGGCCATCTTTATTGAAATAGCCACATGCTCGGGACATTTTATAGTGCACAAATGTTTGCGCAGACACAAGAGCATTCTCTATTCCTTCATTACCCTTTTCCGGTAGGACGGCAATCCGACACGACCGGAAAGAAATCAGGCTCAGAACCGATGGCTTAACGTGCTCTCCGAGGCATGGGGTTGTAACACCCTCAACTTTCTAACTCCCGACAGTTATTACGGTTTCTAAAAATCCTAATAGCACTTTTTGTATGGTCCTTCCCTGGATTCGAACCAGTGACCTCACGTCTGTGGCCGAACATGCTTACTACTAGACCACGAGGCAGTTATCGATAACTGAGAACGCAACCTGAGTAGTTTCTTCTTTGGTAAAGTTATTTTAGTTGGTAAATTGCCTTGCTGTATTGTAGCTGAATTTGGCCTCCAGGACCGGACATCTTGTTCAACATTCCATATTGACCTAAAAATGAGGACTATTTTGTCAGGTTCCATGCTGTTTGTGAGGTTGGCCGTTGAGGGGGAGAGGTTGAAAGAGAGCAAAGTATATGCATATTGGGGATTTTAATGTACGCAAGTTGACAATAAATGGCTTCGATTGTTTGTTTGTTTCTATGAGCTATAGAGACGCGTTGACGTGAATAATAATAATAGTAATTGAGTTATATTCACGTATTATAGAGAGGAACATGACCACAACTCTGATGGTTGACTAAAGAGTACGAACGAAGTGAACAGTACACTCGCTAGCATTTTCGTGCGTCCTCGCCTTGGGAGCGAACTTGCTTGAACTGTAGAGGCGGGAGCAATAGCGCCGCCAACCAGTAGTAGGTCTCTCCGAAAAAAAAAAGAAAGACACGACCGTGAGCGTGACGACCAAGAGCGTGTTAGCATTAGGCATGTGCGCACTTGCGTTTGGAGCGATGTCGAACACACAGATTGGCGACCACGTGCGAGATAACAGTAGGTACATTCAATAACGTTGCGCTCGCGTTGTGACCAGACTCGGAGACGAGTAAAGGCAGTGGAAGATGAACCAGTGCACAGTTAATATTTCAATGGCAAGTATACATTCGCATAACGTATTTTGCACAAAGATAGCCAACGCTTTTATACCCTTAACTACAATACAACAAAGTTTACGCTAGTCCGATGCATTGTCATAGCAAACGTAATAGCGTTTCGTGCGGTTCGTGAGTAACCGGTGGTCCGTAGGGGAGGAGGCGAAAAGAAGGGCAATGCATCGGCATAATCATGCTGATGTTCACGGGCGTCGGTAGTCAATGCTAGGCTACGATTTCTCGTTTGTATACTATAAAAAAGACAACACAAAGGTTGCATTCTAGAATAACACACAAATACATTTGATCTTGCACGAAGAAACCTGTTAATTTGATTGACTTTAAACAAACCGCTAATACAGCTAGTTTTACGTAAAATCAAATAGAAATTTGAACAAACATTACATTGTTAATTCAGGCGCTTAATCTTAATTTGTACCATATTTGTTGGACGCATAATGATCACATTATGCACGTGTTAACATTTTAGCTGCACAGTATACTGCCGCTTAGCTCGGTATTTTCATTACTGCACGTCTAGATTTATTTACACTAGGGTCGTGTAAGAAAATGAGAATGGGTGTAAGCCAAGCCAAGTACGCCTTATAATTTACCACCCCATCGTTGTTTAATGCTAACTGAATATCATCATTTATCTTAAATTAATAGTCAATGTAATTGATGTTAGGGGCTCGATATAAATATCATGTTAAATACTGAAATTTCAAAAATAGTTTTTTCTTATATTTATATACAACAAGTGACAAAAAAGTGTATATCCCAATTCCGTTGCATTAGAAGATATAGTACATGCATAGCAATAAACCCTCCTATGCAACATGGCACTACCTCTCCCAAAAAGTGGGTACCTTGAGAACCCTAAAAGGGGAGCCATCACCGTGACAACACGGCAAGGGCGGTATCTCTCGCTCATATTATACCCATGTAAAGCAATTGCAATGCTGTCGCATTTTGTACAGTTATTAAGAGTACGGGGAACCAATGCTCGGTGTATAAAGGATAGAAAAGCATAATTTTTAGTAGTGACAATGTTTATGAGTGTTAGTCATCACCAAGCGCCTCATACTCGTCTGTACTCTCTCACTCTTTCGTCACTTGATTCTAGGGCTATAAATAGGCTTGTGGTATTGTTGAACGGCAAATTAACTCTCCTCCTTTTTTATAATGAAGTTATTCATAATATATTGCTTATTACTTGTGACTACAGTAATTAGTTGTACTGTGGATTTCAGTTCGCGATTACGGCAGTTTAATTACAACTTTTACATTTTACACAAAAAGAAGTGAAAGACAACATTGTGATCTTTCCATTAGGGGATATGGGGCCTCGTAGTGTGAAAGAATTTAGCAGCAGATGGTTAAAGTAAATCTCAAATATACAATGCATTAACTCTGCCTAATAATGATAAGGATACAATAAATGATTTTAAAAATTTACAAGATACACTTAAACATACAATAACCGTGGCATGAGTATTGTACAAAATAGCTTTACCGAAAATAGTTGTATACAGATATAGGCATTAATATAAAAGTTCCGGTTTTAAGATAATAAATCGAATTAGCTGCTCTGGTAGCTAACAATTACTTTAAACAATTTGTAACGGGAGCATTAGATCTTTCTAAAACTGATGATTTTATAGAATCAGAAATAATGTTGAATAACGTGACACAGTCTGAAGGACCTTGGGCATCACCATTCAATTTCAATCCATCGTTTGCAACAGTTGGTACATTTTATCGTGAAACCGGTGTAAAATTAATTACTATGATATATCAAAAAAGTCGGTTGCCATTTCCCTATATGCAGTCCTTGTGATGTCTTATCTTAGAATTGCCATATGTGAGTCATAATAAGTACAGTATGATCATCATGCTATTAAATCCTGTAATTAAAGTCAATGATGCTTAGCAAAAGCTTAAAGCGAATATGTTAAACGATGTGTTTGAAAAGCTACAAAATGATGTAAACGAATGTGGATTGGGAGAAATTGAAGTGAAATTGCCAAAATTTAACATCTCATCAAATTTAGTTTAAAAACCTACCGTTAAACCGAATGGGTGTAAGTGACATTTTTACTCCAGGTATAGCAGATTTAAAGTATATAATGTCAGAAGGCTCTAGAGGTTTTGTGTCATCAATAATGAGCCATGTAAGAATGAAGGTTAGAGAGCATGGGACAATCCTGGAGGATAATATATCTGAGTACACTGATAATGTTCAAAATATATTGGTATTTGAAGCGAACTGTCCATTAATTTACTTTGTTATTGAGAACCAACAGCCACCATCTTGTTTGATGGAATAAAACTCATAGTTTTAATTTTATTTTACTTATTCTTCTCGCTTGTCTCCCAAAATAATGTTTTTGAGGCGTTTTAGATAATCTTGACGTCACGGGCTATAATATTTTGTATAAAACAACATTTTTGAGAGTGTCTTAACCTACGTATCATAGTTTCGGAACCACACCACCTGAATATAAGAGGCGTGATAATAAAGTCTAAAAACCAACGACGTGAAATGGCTATGTTTTCTCGTCTTTGACGCTTTGTGGTTTAGTATCAAAGAGCTAATTTTTTGAAAGAGAACACTTTTGATTTAATGAATGTTCGTGCAAGGCCAGAAGTTATTTTCCATTTAATATAACTAATTTAACGGATTTCATCACGGTTTACTATATCTCTTACGATCCCGACGTTTCAGAAGCTTTACAGCTACCATGGTCACAGGTGGACTGAGATGACAAATGACCCGATGTCATAAGTTATTACAAATACTCGAAGATCTTATTTAATTAATTAGTTGTTCCGACTAACGCAGAAATCGCCTATTGTATCTAGCAGTTATGAGGTGTTATGTTTGGATTGTCATTTGTTTCTATTTATAACTGGGCCCCACGAAGAAGGAAGCAGCCAGAGATCTATTGAAATTTGGATGTTTTATTTTAATTTTCAAAAGCCTCACGGATCATCGTAAGTCGGAGTCTTTGTTCTTTCGTGAGCATTTGTGCTTTAGCAAATGTAATGTAATGACAGCGACCAACCTCAGTGTGTACACAGACTGCAGATTTTTTAACGCGACGGCGTTTAATGTCTGTTATATGCTCTTTGACGCGAGTTTTGATAGATCTTTTTATTTGTATAAGAGAGACCGCAGTAAAAATCAAGTTTATATAGTCCTGCATCTTGTAGGGTGATGTAGCATTTCACTGGTGGTAAAAATTGACTGATATTTTTTGGCGGCTTAAAATAAGTTTCATTGTAATATGTAACATTCGCGTAAGCCTACGAAATTATTACTTCCCATACTTTGTTCTGATGTAAAGACAGACGGAATATGTGGGAAAGACATTTCAATAGTTAAAATAAACAAGTCAAATATCGACAATGTGTTATTTTATATTTTAAAAAATAAATGATAAGTTGAACTAGTTCTTCGAATTCTAATTACATTGATTCCATTGGTGAGCCTTGATGTCAGACCCACTAATTATAGTATCCAATAGGGACGTCGAATCGCCAGTTGGGAAGATGATCTCCGTGCCACGATCGAGGTGGATGTGAGTAGCAGGAGATCGGCCGTCTTGGTGTTCATTGAAAGGGGCCTATGTCCAGCAGTGGTCCGATAAGGCCTAATAATGATGATGATGAAAAATAAATTACAATTAATAAACTGTTGTGTTCCACCACTGGGCAAAGGTCTTTCTACTCTATTTCCGCACCTCTCTGTTTAGAGCTAGATTGGGCAATTTTTTCGAAAGGAGTCCAGCTCGCCTGGCTTATAGTAAATAATACAAATTAAAATGCGAAATCTAGAAAGATATCAAGTTATTTCTTTTTAATTTTCTTAACCTCGTTACAATATTTATTGTTATCCGTCAAATTTCAATGAATGCCTAGTTTGAGTAGTTAAAAGATAAATTATTTTATTAAGTACAGCATTTAAATTGCTGCATTCGTTGATATTCTCGTAAATTAAAGTATATATAAGAATTTTCACAGTATACACATTTAATTGTTTAATTTTTCCAACTCTGTAACGAACCAAAAAAGGACTATGCCGAGCCATTGTACGGATCGTTATGATGGTTACAAAATTTTTGGGAAAAGAATTTTCATTTGCCTTGGAAAAAAATATTTTCTCCGCATTCGAATCTATTACAGACTGTAAAACAAATATTGCGGTAGCTTTCCTTGCTTTCAAAGGTATTTTATTAAAGGATTACAATTTTAAAAGAAGTATTAAACGCTGACTTTAATAGGTGGCAGCTAAACGCTTCACTTATCAATGTTCGCCTGAGACTATTTTATCTTTAAAAATGCTGACAATGTTATTGCATATTTTGTCATAACAGTACATCGGATTAGAAATGAAGTATTAGCGAACGTAAGGTATTTGTGTGGGCCGCGACGAAAGTCTACATAGTATAAAATTTAGTCTTTCACGGTCCGTGGACTAATAGCCTGTGTGTATACAAGTTCATCATATTGACGACGGAAATGGGTAGTAAGTTCGTCGTTGTAAATTTTAAAACATGCACGTGTAAATACTATAAAATAACATTTTAAATAAATCGGAGGCTAAAATAAATTTATATCGGTGATATTGAAATAATTTTTTTAATCGCATATAAATATTCGATATAAAATAATTTCTATTCTATCGCTTAAAGTATCCAAATCATGTAAGCAAAAGACAGCCGCTTTTTCCTGACATTTGCGCGCCTTCACCGACCCTGGGTATGGTCAGTGGTGTGTGGGGTTAGCGGCCACATTATAGTGGCGAATACGGACAAAAACTACCGTGAATACCAACAGAGCCACCTTTGGTGAAGTACTAATTATCGGAGCTCGTTGGCGGCTAGTCAGCCCCTAAGGGACCGACGCCAGATCAACAGATGGGGTTGTCCCGCACTGCAGGGCACCAACTTTGGAAAAGTTCAATGGGCGAGGTCCCATCCTCGCCCCTTGCCCCGTGCGTAAAAGCGCCGCCTCGTTTTGCTTTTTTGTACTCTGTTCTTATAGGGGGTATCCCCTTATAAGAAGAAAAAACACCTCCCCTTTCTGTTTCCAGTCCTCTCTTTTTATATGAAGGGTACGTAGAACAGCCCACTCGGTACATTTCATATTGATGGAAGTTGTCATATAGGCTGCTGGTGTCGGTAAACCTCCCCTGGGCAACGGTGGTACACCCTGGGCAACGGTGGCTAGTTGAGCCTTCTGTTATCCCTTTGAGAAAAAGAAGGTTCAATTGATCAACGGCCAATAATCCGACCCCCAAATCGTGCTACGGCGCCCGGCCGAGAGTGAATGGCTGGAGGGAATCTAGTCCCAAGAGCGTCGATATCCGTCCGCCACTGAGCGTACGTGAAAAGACGGGTTTTGGCTTTTCCTACCCTAAAAGACAGTCATAAAAAATGGACACAAGCAGTAAATAAATTGGTTCCTACGTGGGTCCCCGAAAGGGGACGGCTACGCTATGGCGGTGGCCTGCCCCACGTACTACAGGGGGGGGGGCACTAACTGCCCTGGAGATGGCAAACCACTCATTTCTGTTTATAAAACGACCAAGACGAGAACAAGGAAGAAAGATTACTCAGTGATTTGGACGGACACATGGTGAGATTTTGTCTTTAGTTCGGGTCGATGATAGGGGAGTGTCACGATTCTTCCGGAATCACCCGGACTGCGATATGTCAACGTCGGATGACAATATACCCTGTGAATTGAGACGAGGATCGAAACGTTTGATTCACGAGAGACCTGGAGGTGAACCGGAGGACTCCGGGGATGAGGCGGAGCCAATCATTGCAAGGCCATTGAAAAATGCACGCGCAAAGCCTGGTCGAGACAGGCCAAGAAGGTTCTGACTGCCGATGAAGAGGAAGCCCGAGAAGCAGAGATAAGTCAGGAGAAATTAGGCCTCGCGCAAAATGCATCGAAGCTGCGGTCTGCACGACTTTCCGTAGGTTCTTGTCCGTCTGGCAGTGCCGAGGAGGTGGTAACTGCTAGTGCACTGGATGTTACTATAACATCCAGGCTAGCCACTATTTAGGGTGTAGCAAGGTAGTCAAAAAATTTGAGTGGACCCTGCGTGAAAGCAATGAAAGAAGCCATTCCCTCCATACTGGAAGCGATGGTATCTCCCCTCGCTAAAACGTCATCAGGTGAGACTAAGGCACTCGAAGCTATTAACGTGCGGCTCTCAAAAGAAATCTCTGACTTAAGGATGGAACTGACCATGCTACGACGTGAGTTCAATCCACGTCCGCAACCCGCGCCAGAGTTGCCAGTTGCTATTTCAACATCAAGCAGTAACATGGAGGAGTTACTACGACGAGCGGTACGCGAGGCGGTCACACTGTCAGGAGCACGTTTAGATGCTCGGCTGCCAGTCTCCTCTCTCATCGGATAAAAAGGGAAGGTCGACTGTGGCTACTGCACCTCAGCCGAATGTAACCACCACGTCTAAGCAACAGGAGACTCTAAGTAATATTTCACAGATGGCACCAGCTAATCCCGGCCCCGCTGTAAAGGGTCTGCAGAAGGTACCCAGAAATAAAGCAGTTGACATTGTGGTGACACCCACTGCCCTAATTACGGCACGTACCTCACTCGACATCTCCGTCCACTTATCGGTTAAAAGAAATAAAAGAGGACTCTAAGTCAGCATCGAATACCAAGAAGCCGAGAAAGATACGCGCTCCTAGAACTGCAGCTGTAGTTATCACGTTACAGCCTGGTGCAGAAGAGAGGGGAATTTCATACGCCGGGGTTCTAAGTGAACCTAAAAATAAGGTGGACTTGGCTGCTATTGAAATCCCGGATATGCGTGTCAGGCTGGCTGCAACAGGGGCTAGAGTCCTAGAAGTATCTGGCGATGGCAGCTCCGAAAAAGCAGATACTCCGGCATTTAAATTAAGAGAGTATCTTAGAGAGGACGTTAAGGTAGCTAGGCCTCAGAAATGCGCACTGACTAGATTGGACGACTCGACTTCAGCAAATGACTTTGCAGAAGCCATCGCCAAGTTTGGCGGATGCTGGTCAGGCTCTGTTAAGGTAGGACCACTTCGGAGGGGTCATAAAGGTCAAGGCAGCGCTTGGATCAGGTGCGGCGAGTAAGTTGACAACACCAGGCACTAAGGTTTGTATGGGATGGAGAGTAGTCTATATAATCCTTTTACCCGCGTAGCACTGATGCCAAGAGGAAGGGCACGCGGGAGCTAAATGTCTCTGCATAGGTGACCGTAGCAATCTCTGCTTTCACTGTGGTCAACCGGGGCACATATCAGGTCTTTGTGATGGTCAACCGCATTGTGCTGTATGTGCATCTAAGGGCCTACTAGCAGATCACTGCGTGGATAGTATAAAACAGGAAATTCCAAAGGAAGGAAGAGACAGCCTACCTGGAAGTGGATCCCACCAGAAGCCCGTTGCGGCTACAGCAGCAGCGCCTCCTGTGGCTTTGAAGGAAACCACAATGGACGATGGACGATTAGTTGTGGCTCAGTTGCGATGTCTGCAGGCCAATATAAACCACTGTGCTAGAGCTCGGACCCTTTTAATTCAATCTATGGTGCAGTGGGATGTAGATGTGGCTGTAGTATCGGAACCATATCGCATCCTACCACGGAGTAACTGTATAGGTGATGTAGATACCTCGGTGGCGTTAGTGATTGCACCCAGTCAAAGAAAAACAAATTCTGGTGAAAACATTAGGGGTTACGGATTTGCTGGTACGCGAATTGGAGATCTGCTTGTAGTTTTGTTTAGAGAGAAATAGACTCCCGACTATTTCTCTCCAAACAGGCCCCGGATTGAGTTTGAGGCATTACTCGAAGGGGTCGGCACCTATATCGGCTATATGTGATTGTCGCCGGGGATTTCTGCGCAAAATTCATGCTTTGGGACTCTTCGGCAACAAGATCTGAGGTGCAGTTTTAGAAGAATGGTTTGCGTCTTCAGAATTAGGTATGGTCAATCTAGGAGCTGTAAATACCTCTGTGTGATAGCGGGGAGGTCCAATTGTAGACTTAACCTTTGCAAATCCCCCTGTTTTTCGCAGAATCATAGTTTGGCAGGTCCTTGAAAATGTGGAGACGTTAGCTGACCATTTTTACATTTCGTTTATTGTAGCTAACATTTACTCTCAGGATACTGTGAACACTGACAACAATAGTCCAAGGTGGGCCTTGAAAAAATTAAATAAGGAGTTGGTGCTTGAGGCATCTATCGTTCAGTCCAAGGCACTCCTTTTAGAGTGTGACGTTGAAGCAGGAGCGGAGCAATGTCGTGTGTTTGTGACGCGTGGTCTTCCTACGGTAGAAGATGAAAGAAGGTGGAGAACATCGGCGCGGGATACAGCGATGAGAGTATGGGCTGAGAGGCTAGACGAGCCTCGCGTGAGTGTGAAGCCCCTGAAAGTAATAGGGCGAGATCTCTCGATTCCAGTGCTCATAAATTCTATGCTCGGTAGTGAGGAGAGATTGTTGGCTATAGCAATCTTCGCTGACGTAGTTATGACAACGAAGGAGCAGCTTGAACGCAGGAGAGAGGTAAAGGCGTAGCGCAATCCATCCATCAATTATAACTGGAGATCATGGATGGCAGCGCGAGATCCAGTCGATGGATCTATCAATCTATCATCAACTTGACGTCTACCGTCGCCCATAGACTGCAGCAGTATGACTATACAGGTGTGCTGCCTTCCTATCCTCCTCGCCAACAATGGGCCATGTTAAAATTATGTTTGTAAATATTGTACATACCTAGTATTTTTTTAAGTCTTCCTCCTTTTTATGGTTAATTTAACTCGTAACTAATATTACCGCAATATTTTTTTTCATATTTTTGCATCCCTTTGAACAAATACAAGAGTGGCCGTAAGACTCGCAGCTTTTTGAATTACCATCCATGTTGTCTTCCCAACTTATTATTCGCTCTAAACAGAGGGTGACTCAAACACACCACTTAGACACCAAACAAGGGTGTATTAAGTGTGAGTTAAAATTTAAATTGATTCTACCCTCCCTTCGGAGGAAATTCAAATAGTGAGTGGTGTGATCTCGAGCGGGTAACGTACAGTTGTGGGATTCTTTTTCTGCAAATTGGACGCCTCGGGCCGTTTAGTCACTAAAAGAACGGGGAATTGGACATTACATATATATTTTTATACATGCGATTATTACACGCTCTATTTGCAAGGGTGGATCCAGGACTCTTCATTCAGTTATATACAACTGTGTATTTTTATGTAGAAGAAACTTCAGCAAAGGCAACACTCAATGATGTCTTTGCAAAAAAACAAGAGATTACCGTGATATTACATGGCATTTAATTCCCTATCCCCATTAGGTGTGAAGATTGTTGAAATCATAATCATCATCAGCCGGATCACGTCCACTGTTGGACGTAGGCCTCCCCCATAGAGCGCCACAGGCCACCGTCACGAAACACACTTTATCTCATAATTACCTATTTCATCTTACTTTTAAGGATATTTGTCCTTGGCTTAAGATTAATTGTGTGCTAGTGTATTTATGTTTACCGCATAATTAAGGTTTTAGTTAATTGTTTTAAGGTAACACGATTGAAGCCTTAATGTGGCCTCAAGGGTCAGTATCCTGAACTCAAATTAGAATATTTTATGGTATAGGGGGACAAACGAGCGATCGGAACCTTTCTACGCCTACCGACACCCATGAACACCAGCATAAATACTATTCCGATGCATTGCCCTCCCTTCCACCTCCGCCCAATGGGCCATCGGCTATTCACACGAAACGCGACAACCTAGGTGTCACTATTCTGCGGTATCATGTGAGCGAGAGTTACCACTCCAGCGGTGCCGGCCCAATTACGCTGCAATGCAGCATGGAAAAAACAAAACTTCCTCTTACAAAACTATAAGTATATACTTACAAAGACTACTTCTTACATTGTTTAGAAATAGTGATGCTAAGAGGTGTTAACTCATTTAATTCCCCAAAGTAATGCATTGTGCATAGAATAAATCTTGCTTTTTATAAGTAGTAGTTCCCTTCTCTAGTTGCCAGAGTAGGTCTCTTTTCTAACTAGAAAAGGGACCCACTCTGGGAACTGGCCTTTTAGACAACTGCCTGAAAGGGACTGTGATGTTTTGTGTCTCAACGTCGATCAAATCTGTGTAGTTGCCCCTGTAGCTTTGGAAATGTTCTATGTATGTTTGTCAAATTTCACCACAATACACCTATAGTGGGTCACAACACATTGCACAGTCGAATAAAAGATTTAAAAAAGAAATTTGTATAAATTATCTGAAGATTTATTTGAACTAATTAAAATAAAAAGAAAAGTAATTTGTGTCGAGTATCCGTGTCCGCTCAACACAGACGGACGGGCGAGGGACGTTAATACTATGTAAATCGTTCACATTTTAAATTGGTAGTCTTTTTTTGTCTCCTAATTTGTATCATATTCATTTAAGAGTATTAGGCTATTTTATATTATTATATTTTATTAAGAGGTAGTGCCATGTATGGTATATGACGCTACATCCTCCCATGCAACGGAATTGGGTCGGCACTACCGGGGAGGTACCTCTCGCTCACATAATACCGCCGTAAAGTGACATCTTCAGTGTCGCGTTTCGTTCGGTTTGTGAGTAACCGGTGGCCTAACGGGGGTGGGGGAGGAAGGAGGGCGACGCATCGGCATAGTAATAATGTAAATGTTCATTTGAATTGGCAGTTGTAAAAAGGCTCCGATTTCTCGTTTGGCCCCTATTATATAAAAAAACAATTCCGGCAGTTCTATTTCTATAAGTGATTCTATTTTGTTAGAGGTAATGCTTCACTTCAACCAAATTGAATCGCCACAATCACGTATACCTCCCCATTCGTGCTGGAGCTATTCAGTCACAGCCATACTGTCACGTTTCGTGTGGTAAGTGAATTTCCGGTGGCCCCTTGCAATGGGGAAGGAAAGAATGGCACAGCGTCCGTGTATTGTGTCAAAATTTTAACCTAACATCATATATATTACTTTTATTTCTTATAGTATAGGGAGGGCAAACGAGCCAACGGACACCTGTGACGACTTACGATGCCTGTACATAACCGAACTATCGCAATCCTTGATCTCAAGGCTCAACAATACGATTTTTTACATAAAACTAAATAAACTTGTGAACATAAAGCGTAGTCATAAATACCCTGAATTTCCCGCCGTACATCTGCCCGAATCAATCTTAAATATTGAATTTGCGTCGTAATCCGATGGAAACTTTTACGGGAAATGAGCCTCTATTACGTTTTAACACAATTTGTTTCGAATCTTCACCTTTCGTATATGGGCCTTGTAGGCGGAGGGATAGAAAATTTTAATAATTGACATTCCAAGTGGCAATTTGAGTTTAACATGAAGCCAACATTATGCTGGGTTTTATTGCGGAATATTATTTTGGTTCATGTTTAAATTTTTCGGGGTTCAAGACTTGAAGAAGGAGGACAGAATACTTATAGGGTCAGGACTTTGTTGTCCATCACTCTGTCTGTACGTATATTTTTTCTTAATAAAGTGTGGCAGTTTCACGCAAATTTTTTTTTATGCCAAACACTGAGGTCTACAATTATTTGAAACACGAAAAGACTACCCACTGGCTGAGTTGGTAACGTGGCCGTTGCGTGTTACGCCAGAGGTCGAGGTTTTGAATGCCGCCTAGGTCATGTATTTTTATATATGTTTCTTATGTATTTCCATAATAAAAAATCTCAAATTAATAATATTTTTTATGTATAAAATATTAAATATATTTCCGTTGTCTAGTACCTGTAACACAAGTCCTTACGTTACTTAGCACTAGGCAAGGCTAAGGTGATGTGATAAGTCCACAGATATTATTTTAAAAAGGCACCACAATGGTATTAAGAAATAATGTTATAAAAGATTACTAAAATCCGTAGGGTATGATCGTGAGGTTTGGGAATGCATAATAAGATACTACAATGCAAGAGGTAGTGTCATGCTGCTTTACACCTGAACTGGGTCGGCACGACTAGGGAGGTACCTCACGCTGTGACATGTTCGATGTAGCGTTTCGTGAGAGCTTTTGGCCCATTGGGAAGGGGAGAAAAAAAATATGGAAATATATCGGCATAGTAATTATACGGATGTTCATGGGCGTTGGTAATCCTAAAAAGGCTTCGATTAATAGTTTTCCCCTTTACTATAAAAAAAACATGACACAATCGTAAAGAGACAGATCTATTTACGGCGGCTATGAGGAGTTAAGGAGGTCAACGCATCTACATGACGGCCATTAAGTGGCGTCGGTAGCCATTAAAAGTTATGACTGCCTGCCCACTCCTCCAAGTTTCTGAACTGTTATCAACTTTATCATCAGAATCCTTTTTTATGGGTAAATCATTATAATACCATATTCGCATTGAGCGTAAAAATATGCAGTTTAAATTAGTTTTGGAATATATGAATGTTATGCACGATGAATAAAAACACGCACCCATCCACTATTTACACGCTGTGAATACGGATATTTTGATTGTAACGAACCGGGATCGTATCGATTCTAGATTCAGCGAATAGCGACTCTGTTATGAATCAATCTATTGAAAGTTTAAATGGATTTTATTTTTGAAATATTTTCACTCAGTAATCTGTGATTTAAACCATGTATTAACCAAGTTTAAACTAAAAGAAACCAGTTATAATATATGTTTCTTTTATTTCTTATGTTTAACTGTGGTCGGATAAAGACAATGGCGGATAGACACAATATATTTGATATGATGTATTAGCTAAACACAGCTAGTTTTCACCTACGTATAATTTGAAAAAATAAAATCATTGACCTTGTAGTAATGATGTTTTATATGAAGTATCGACCTCAAAAACACCCATAGAAAACAATTTTTCCAAAATTACGTCTTAGTGAGCACCTACGTCCTAGAAAGAGAAGGCATTCAAAATTTATAACTCCTAGCACCTTATGAGGTTTTGTGTTTCGTGAGTGTGTGTATGTTTATTTTTCTTTTATTCACATACTACTGAACAAATTTGGATACAATTTAACATAGTTAATAATAATTTATATATAACAAGCTAGAAAAAACAAATAAATACTTTTTATCCCTAATAATATGAATGGTTCCCTTGAGAAAGGTGATACGCGGGCGCAACCGCGGAGCATCGCTAGTCATAAATAACATAAATATAACCTTATTTTTTATTCTCGTTTTCACATAAAAGCGTATAATCAAGTCACAAAATTTAAATAATTACAATAACAATTGTTATGTTATTTTAATT
>JAFELO010000370.1:1142560-1185770 GCA_017140195.1 Eumaeus atala | reverse complement strand
ATAATACATTGTACAATATTTTGTGAAATTAAAATGGAGTGGGTTGAATGTTTAACGAGGAATATTGCAATACACAAAGTAGTATGCAATTTTTTAAACTCTCCATACACTTGGTATTGGTCAAATGTTTGTGTACAAAAGAAAGGCCACTAAGATTTGTATGATGTATCATGAAAATAATAAAGACATTAACTTGTTTAACTTATGTAACTACAAAATAATGTTATTGATTATATATATTATAATCAATAACTTTATTTTAATTATATTTTATAAATAAAAAATTATATATTATAAATAAAGGCTAACAATTGCTTAAAATAATGATCATGAATTATTATTTTTTTAAGTTCATAATACAATTGGCCATTTTGAATGAAAAACATGAAGAAAAGAAACCGTAAAAAGACAAGCTACTGTTCTTGTCACTTTTGTTTCTTCTTCTTAAATAACGAGTATGTCCTTCTATCTTAGCATTGACACTCTAGAAGCCTCGTGTACATAGTCCGGATTAAATTCCTCACGCTTTTATCTGGAATCTCCTCCCAAGCATCTATTAAAGCATCATTCAGCTGCTATTGGTTGTAGACCCCTTGCTAATTCTTTCTAACTCTTCGTTTCAACTGGTCAATCTTAATCAGTTTGCACATTGAACCCTGCTCAGAGGAATTCGAATAACTCGTCGTCTTGACGTTTGCTGGTCTTCGTGCAATCGTTTAGTATAGTTTGATCACTGACACGGGTACCCGTTGTGAGCTATAGGTGGTGTTGTAACTTACGAGCCATTACTGTACGAAAGTCGTTGTTGAACTCTACCTGAACCAGGTCTCCTGGTAGCACTGTCAGTGTCTTAGAAGCGATTCCATACATTTTGGACAGCTTTTCGAGAAAAACCCAACTGCAAACCCACGTAACGCTGAGAACGTCGTTCTTGAATCATAGTTATGGCTCTGGTTGCTGTAATTGTATCCATGTGCCTTCGTACTGGTGGCAGAATTAACGCGAGATGAACAATGAATCAATTAAAATTGAAAAAGTCATCCTTTTTTCCTAAAATAACCGAAACAAGTTAAGAAAAGAATCAAAGAGAAACATAAGAATAACATCCAATTATTTTTTTCTTAAAATGATGGCCAACACTTTCAAATTACGAACACGAACACATAAAATAAAAAAGGCATTAAAGAGATCAAACACCAAAGAGTTCGTAATATGAATATAGTTCTACTAGTAGTATATGTATATATATATTATATATTACTATTTTATTATATAAAAGAAAGTCGTGTTAGTTACACCACATATAACACAAGAACGGCAGAACAGATTTGGCTGAAAATTGGTAGGGAGGTAGCTTAGAGCCAGGAGACGGACACAGGATACTTTTTATCCCGTTCGACAGCGTTCCCGTGTGACTTGACATGAAACGTCAGTCACTATAAAACGTGGTATAACAAAAAGACTTGGAATAACAAAACGCAAATGACAGCTATGTAATTGACGTAAAATGACAGCTATGTAATGACGTATGGATGACAATTTGGTATTTGTAAGAAATCAATATTTAAACTATTTCTATTAAATAAATAATTAAGAAGTGGATTGAAGTGAAGTGAAGTTTAATTAAAAGTGAAGTGAAGTTTAATTAATAATGCCGCGAACAAGACGATCGAATCTTTTCCGACAAAGCCGAAGTGCAAGAAGAATACAAAATACTGCAAATGAAAGGACTGAAGAAGAACAAGAAATTGCACGTGAACAGCGCCGCGATAGTATGACTCGACTTCGTGCTTCTCAATCACGAGAGCAAAGTGAAGCAGCCCATGAAACAGCTCGGTTGGCAATGCAAAATCGTCGAGCGAACAACAGAAGGCAACAAATAGATAATTTGCGACGCAGAACAAGATATTTAGGTGATTTGAATCGAGCAGCGTTTCGATACGATTGCAGCAATGATTACAGCTTGCATCCTAGCGTTTGCATTGGGCAAATGGACGTTGTTTGCGAGTATTGTGGTGCATTGAAGTTTTCCGGAGAAACGCCTGGATTATGCTGCCTTAATGGTAAAGTGAAATTGCCAGTGTTGACTCCGCCACATGAGCCATTGTATTCATTGCTTTGTGGCGAAACACAAGAATCACGCCACTTTCTTGCAAATACTCGAAAATACAATAGTTGTTTCCAAATGACGTCATTTGGGGCAGACATTATCGAAGAAGGAGGATTTAATCCGACATTTAAGGTATTTATTTTTATACTTACATACAATGTATTTAAAGAATAACTTACTTTATCTATTGGTATGTATTATATTTGCTAATACTGAACTCTACTCTACCACAGAAAAAGTGTTTATAACCCAGTTAATACTGTATGGTTTTTATTTTGTAGATACAAGGACAGATTCACCATCGAATTGGATCATTACTACCTTTCGAAGATACACAGAATAAATTTTTACAAATATATTTCATGGGCAACATGGAAGAACAACTTGATCGAAGCCCTGGGGATCAATGCAAGAATGAAGCGAGCAATTATTCAAGACTTGCAGTGTCTGCTTCATGAACATCATGCGTTGGTCAGGTTGTTTAAGAGTGCTTTAGAGCGCATGCCAAATGATGACTATAAATTTGTCATCAAAGCAGATAAACGACCATCTGGAACACACGAACGCACATTTAATGCTTCAACAGTAGACGAAGTTGCCATCCTGATTGTTGGTGAACAATTGGAAAAACGCGATATTGTGCTTACACGTCGCGATACTGGGCAACTGCAACAAATATCTGAAACTCATCGATCATATGACGCATTGCAATACCCACTGATATTTTGGCAAGGAGAAGATGGATATTATTTTAATATTAAAATGATAAATCCAATGAATGTTAAAGTATCAGTATCTTAATAATGGTTAATATCTGTATTATTTGTCTTTGAAATGGTTAATTATCAAATTTTTAATTTCAGGTGAAGAAAATACAAAGAATGTTAGCTCAATGAATTATAATGCATACCGTTTGATGATTCGTCAAAATGCTGACAACTATTTGCTGCGGTTTCGTCGATTATTTCAGCAGTATTTCGTTGACATGTATGCAAAAATAGAAACGGAACGTTTAACATTTATTAGGTTGAACCAAGCCAAACTGCGTTCTGAGGAGTACATCCATTTACGTGATGCAGTTAGTACTGAAGGAAATGCAGCTAATATTGGTCGATTAACTATTCTGCCGGCGACGTACATTGGTAGCCCACGTCTTATGCATGAATATGCACAAGATGCAATGAAATATGTTCGTCATTACGGCCGGCCAGATCTCTTTATTTCTTTTACCTGTAATCCAAAATAGACAGAAATTACTCAATTGCTGCTTGACGGACAAACATCAAATGATAGACACGACATCACAGCATGTATATTCAGGCAAAAAATTCGGGCCCTGATCAACTTTATTGTTAAACAACGCGTCTTTGGAGATACGCGATGCTGGATGTATTCAATCGAATTGCGAAGCGAGGCCTGCCGCACGCACACATTCTTATTTGGTTAGTGGAAAGAATTCAGACTTGGTCAAATAGATGATATTATATGTGCCGAGATTCCTGATAATGAAGTCGATCCAGACCTACATGATGTTGTTACTACTAATATGATTCATGGACCGTGTGGTGCCATCAATCCCCAATTACCTTGCATGGTTGATAGAAAGTGCTCTAAACGATATCCACGGAAATTAACGGCGGAGACTGTCACAGGCCACGATGGGTATCCGCTGTATTGGCGTTGATCACCAGATGGCAACGGTCGAACTGTCACAACAAAAGTGAAAAGAATGGATTTCGTTGTCGACAACAGTTGGATTGTTCCATATTCGCCATTTATATCTAAAACGTTCAAGACACATTGCAACGTTGAATACTGCAATTCAGTTAAGTCCATAAAATATATTTGCAAATATGTCACGAAAGGCAGTGATATGGCGGTTTTTGGATTGCAATTCTCAAATACCAACGATGAAATTTCACGCTATCAAGTTGGTCGTTATGTGAACTGTAATGAAGCGATTTGGCGTATATTCGCATTTCCAATTCACGAACGTCATCCTACTGTTATACATTTGGCGGTGCATCTGGAGAATGGTCAACGAGTATATTTCACGGCTTCGAATGCTACGCGACGTGCTGAAACACCTCCAGCAACTACATTGACCAGTTTTTTTGCAATCTGCCAAAGCGATCAGTTTGCACGAACTTTGCTTTACTCGGAGATGCCACGTTATTATACTTGGAATGCTTCATCCAAGAATTTTCAAAGACGGAAGCAAGGTGATGCGGTTCCTGGGTATCCAGATGTGCGTTCTACTGATGCTCTTGGTCGTATGTATACAGTTCATCAAAAGTATGATGAATATTTCTATTTGTGGTTGTTGCTGGTAAATGTGCGTGGTCCAACTTCATTTGAGACACTACGAACTGTTAATGGTGTAATATTCCCAACATATCGTGCTGCATGTGGAAAATTGAACTTATTAGAAAACGATACCCATTGGGATACGACAATCGCTGAAGCCACTATCTTTGCATCTCCGAGTCAGATACCCACATTATACGCTATCATAATATCGACATGTTTTCCATCAAACCCATGTAACCTGTGGCACAAATACAAAGACAGTATGTCAGAAGATATTTTACATCAAAGTCGTGTCAGTTCCATAAATCACGATATTGAGATGAATGAGGAGATACATAATCGTGCTTTACTCTTGATCGAAGATATGTGTTACCTCATGTGCGGTAATTTATTAATCAGGTTAGGAATGCCAGCGCCAAATCGTGAAATGAATGACGCATTTAATCGAGAATTGGAACGGGAACGTGAATATGATCACCAGGATTAGATTAAGTAGTTCAAAGGAATGTACCCCTGTTGAATTACCAACAAAAGGAAGTTTATGATACTTTAATGAAGGCAATCGCTGATGAGAATGGTGATTTATATTTCCTAGATGCCCCTGGTGGAACTGGCAAGACATTCCTTATGTCATTAGTTTTAGCAACTGTTCGGGCGAGATCCAACATAGCGGTTGCAGTTGCTTCTTCTGGAATTGTTAGAAGGATGCAGTACGGCTCATTCAGCATTCAAATTACCGTCAAATCTTCAAACTATTGAAGAACCAACGTGTAATATTGCAAAACACTCGGCAATGGCCAAAGTTTTAGCGGCATCGAAAATCATCATCTGGGACGAATGCACAATGGCGCATAAACGTGCATTAGAAGCACTTAACCGAACATTAAAAGATTTACGCAATGACTCGAGATGTTTTGGAGGAGCAATGATTTAACTGTCTGGCGATTTCCGCCAAATACTGACAGTAATTCAAAGATCTACGGCTGCCGATGAAATAAACGCTTGCCTCAAATCGTAAAATCTATGGCGCTATGTGAAGAAACTGCAGCTGACAGCAAACATGAGTGTTACATTGCTTAATGTTACATCTGATGAAGATTTCTAGGAGCAACTGCTGACTATCGGTAATAGTCAAGTACCTTTCGATGAATCGAGCGGATTTATATCATTTCCGAATAATTTCTGTAATTTTGTCTCATCAAAAGACGAACTTATCAACAATGTATTTCCAAATATTATTTCTAACTACAAAAATAATGAATGGTTGAGCGAGCGAGCAATTTTAGCGGCTAAAAATAAAGATGTAGATGACCTGAACTACATAATTCAAAATAAGATCATTGGAACAATGCATTCATTCAAATCTATTGACTGCGTCACAAATGAAGATGAAGCCACCAACTATCCAATTGAATTTTTAAACTCTTTGGACGTGCCTGGCTTACCACCGCACAATTTACGCCTAAAGGTTGGCTCCGTAGTAATCATGCTTCGATACATAAACCAACCAAAACTGTGCAACGGTACGCGTTTGGTGGTTAGTAAATTGATGAACAATGTAATTTACGCTACGATAATGATAGGAAAATTCAAAGGTGAGGAAGTTCTCATTCCCCGAGGATCCCGATGATCCCAACCGATATGCCGTTTGAATTTAAAAGACTTCAATTTCCGATACGTCTTGCATTTGCCATGACCATCAATAAATCACAAGGCCAATCCTTAAAAGTTTGTGGTTTAAATCTAGAACATTCATATTTTTCCCATGGTCAATTATACGTGGCATGTTCACGGGTCGGAAGACCATCTGCGTTGTTTGATTTTGCGCCTGATAATAAAATAAAATATGTCGTGTATCACAGTGTACTTAAGTGAAGAGCAACCTATGTACTAAAATACAGAAATAATAATGAATGATTAATGTATCTATTTAATTTTTTTTTATATTTTTTATTGCCATTAAGGTGGAACAAAGTTCGCCGGGTCAGCTAATATATATGTATGTATGGCGACAGGTAGCAGTGGCGCCGGTCCAAAACCTAATTTGCTATTGCTAATCAGCTTGCTCGGCTTGGCAATTATAAGCATTAACCTCCAATGCACGTCAGCAATAAAATTCGGTTTCTAATTCTCGGTAGTTTCACTAGTACTGGCCATGGTAGCGGCCTCGGTAACGGTGGAACAAGGAGTGCCCAGAATCTCCGGACTACCACCGATTTGACCTGGCTATGTATGACGGACGAAGGCGTATACGAGATAACCACTTGGTTGAGCTGGAGGTGGAACTAGAAAAAATACTATGGCCAGTCAACTACCGACGAACCTACCATGGTTCGTCGGAAGTTGATTCGGCCTGTCGAATCCGAAAAATCGGTTCCGAAAAAATCCAACTGGAATTAAAAAACCGGTTCGATGCACCAGATATGTCGGAAACTACAATGGTAATTGACAAGGCCATCAGTGGTATCATTGGTTGCATACAGGACGTGGGTGAAGAATATTGTAGGAGTAAAAGATTTTTAGTTTTGTCGTTGTTTTGTTCTTAAGAAGAGTCAAAAATCACTTCTTCAAAATTAGGGACCAATATTTGTTGGCCATATTTACAAGTTGTTCCCAAGAGTCTTGATGAAACGTCTCACCACAAAGCTTGACGAATTCCGGCCACCGGAGTAGGCAGGATTTGGCACCATGGATCTCATCTTCACCATAATGCAAGTTGTACAAAAGATACATGAGTACAATCCGCCGCTGTGCCTTGCCTTTGTGGACTATGGAAAAGCTGGAACGAAACCTGGGTTGTTTTGTTGGAAGCTTCACAGCGATGTTAGTCGATTGGGGAGACATTGAAGTACTAAGAGCCTTGTATGACATTGCCTTTAAGTCTGTTCTGGTTCCGGGAGGTCAAACAAGGCCAATCCAATTGCATCGAGGAATGCGACAGGGGGGATGTCATTTCTCCGAAACTGTTCACTTTAGATATGAAGGACGTTTTCAAGACTTTAAACTGGGCAGAATGCGGCATAATTATTAACGTCGAGTACCTCTCACATCTTCGTTTCGCCGACGATATCGTTGTGTTGACCAAATCGTTGGAGAGCTTGCAGGAAATGTTGCACAACCTAAATGAATCCTCAAAATTTGATAAAACCTTGATGAGCTTGGACAAGAAAATGACCTATGTTCAACGAATACATTCTCCCTTGGCCGATCAGTGCCGATAGTGCTATTCTCGAAGTCGTAGACGAATACATCTACCTTGGGCAATTATTGCAATTGGGTAGATATAACTTCGAGAAGGAAGCCGATAGAAGGATTCTGTTGTGTTGGGCTTCATTCCGGATGCTTCGTTACATTCTCACGTCGCCTATACATGCTTTCTCCCCGTGATGACCTACGGGGCCGAAACATAACCTCTTAAAGTAGGACTGGTACGTAAGCTTGCGGTAGCTCAAGGGATTATTGCGCGTACTATGGTGGGTGTTTCTCTGTCCGACAGCACTCGTAAAGAAGTCATAATGCGGAGAACTAATGTATCCGAAATCACTCGATGAACAAGCCCACAGAAGTGGCAATGGGCTGGACACACACTAAGAAGAATGGATGGCCGATGGTCCAGTAAGGCTGGAGGAGTGGAGGGCGCCTTTAGGAAAACGAAGTGTTAGTCGACCGTTCACCAGATGGGAAGACGATCTCCGTGCAGTAGCCGGTCCGGGATGGATGTGAGTAGCAGTCGTCTTGTCGTTCATTTAGAGAGACCTATGACCAGCAGTGGACCGACAAGACATATAATAATGATGAACATTTTTCATATATACATAGATAAACATCTAGCTATGAGCTAGACGGGATTCATACGCGTGACATCTGGAGTAACGCGATCGACACACCAGCTCACGTTACCGCTGCTTCTATCGTTCGCTCAGTTCATGTTCCTGGAATTTTCCACGACGTGGGGTTTATAATCCTCCGTAGAGTAATATAACATGTCAGCTATGCGACGTAGAAGATTACGTTCAGCGTTATGTTAAATTTAAGCACGGTCACGGTTGGTTGGTACTGCAGCTATCAAGCTGTACTATTATGCTTTAGTCAAGCTGTATGTGCACCAGGTCAAGTGTGAAGTACACTTGACGGGGCTCCGTAATGTTACGTTTCAGTTAGAAAAAAATTACCTGTCTTTGCTCAGGTATTCTAACAGAAGTGTTTTTAAATGCATTGCTATTCAATTGATACCAGAAATACGACGACGTCGACGTTTTGTGTTATTGCTGCGGGCAGAGTTTCATCGCAACCATTGAACTGCCTCTCTCTCACATAATATAGCCTCACAAAGTGACAGATATGTTGTAGTTAATCTACTTCGTGAGTTTCCGTTGGCCTATGCATTGAAGGGTAGGAGGACATGATTGCACAAGTGATGGTGCGGATATTTATGGGCCTCGGTAGTCATCAAAATGAGCTGACTGTTCGTTTATTTATTTGTACCTACTAAAGAAAAATAATCATCTGTTAATGTCGGTGTTAAAGTATAATACATGTAGATTCCTACTTATTTCTTTAATACCAAAGTTTCTATGTATGTATGGATGTTTGTTACTCAATTATGTCCAAATTACCAAACTGATTTTAATGAAAATTAGCAATAGTAAAGCTTACGTACCAAACACATAAGCCACTAACAAAAGCCAACTTTTGCGTATGCCTTTGTGTGCTGTGTGGAAGTCTCGAGTAACAGCTAGTCTGAATTCTAAAGGGTGCGTATAATCGCGTATATAAGTTACATAATGTTAACCCCTCTGAGTTAATATAAAACAAAGTGGTATTGTGATAACAGGATTAATTAGGCTTAGTAGCAAGCCTATTTCCTTTACCGAGATCGCTCACAACCACTTCAACGAGCTGCGAAAAAAGATAGCGCCAACTCAGATCGAACTTATATATATTTACCAATAACACATACTAATATCTATTTTGTCTATATCTTCTGACTGTAATATGATCGTTTAACAATGTTTATTACTGCTTTTTTTGACTGCTCTATGCTGACGGAGTGTCCAGTGAAGTTTCGGCGGCTACTATAATTCACGTCGGAGCAAGGTCTAGGTGAGATTGTGGTCGACGGGGAGACAGACCCCCTCCTTTTCCGCAGATGGGAAATATACATCCCTAGGTTATTTAAGATTAGCTAGAGTAATTGTTGTTATATTGGGGAAGCTCTCAAGCAGCAGTTGCATTATGGTGGGGGTTGGAAGAGCTCGTTGGAGCTATCATGACCGGGGGAAACCGTCCTTCCATGCCACATTGCTGCTACGACGGTAGTACCCGGTTAATATTCATTGAGAATGAGTATTAGGTTTTTTGGAGGAGAATAAAATAGAAAAGCCTAAGCAGTGCATGGAGAGGATATCCTCAAAGTTATTTAGACGCGTGGCTTTTCGTATATCGCTGCACACACTACTCACGCTACGCATGAAGTGGAAGCGAGTGTCGTTTAATGTAGGTACAATGTGAAAATGATAGGTTGGTCAATAGCTCAATTATTAGATCGTTGTACATAAAATGCGAAAAGTCATCACATACACTACATCTGAAAAAAAAAAAAACAAAATGGAAGTACACAATTATTATTTTTTTGAGTTTTACTATAAAATAATCTAGGAAATTGTAGAATATGCGATTATCTGTGATAATATCTTAATAATTTAGCCCCTAAGGGTCACTTCAGAGATGTTGAGACATACACAGAGGTTAAATTTAAAATGTTGACGACATTCTGTTCTACGTAATACGCTCAAATTTCCACACTGTCAACGAATGATTTCTCTAGTAGGCCGACCTGGTTCTACGATTTTATATAATGATTCTGGATAATTCGCACCTATACATTCACAAAAAACTGTTTTATTGAGTGTATGTTGGGAACCAATTTTGAGGTTCTTCTTTTTTCCTAATTATATTAATACCTAGTACTTACTAAAGATTCTAACTGGTATCTGCAATCTGTTAATATAACATCATTGACAGAGTGACATATTTTTCTGTGATATCAGACAGCACTACGGAACACAAAAAGGAAAATGAACATTGAGTTGAAATAATTTTAAATATTATCATTAAAGCCTTGATACAAAGTTAGGCATCGCATATTCATAGAAAGGAGTCGAAACACGTGAAATTCCCCAATAGTAAACGCTAAAAAATTCCTACGATGCAGTCCCCTATAAACCGCATTTCCATGCGATATGACATTCATGAAACGCGACGAAAGGCGAGCGATGTGAAACGTTTCTTACCTGACTCGGATATTGGGTACTACCCTCTGCGGCCCATGTATATAGTGCCTAAGGTAGATGTGCGCGCGTCTACGGACACCTCCGGAAAACCTGGCCCTCCCCTCAGTAATTTTCTGAGTGCCAGGGAGAATAGACGCGCGAGGATAGCCTGCTCCCGGCATACGTAACCAGCGAAATCTTAACTTTGATAGATTTGTGATGTGTAGTGGTTTGACTTTATGTGATTGAAATAAATGCGATTGCCTCTTAATGTAAGTGTTTTTGAAGTTTTTAAATTCGTTTATATATTTTTTCTGAGTTTCAGAAATGTACGAATAGAAATGTGATAGAAAAATACCTGAGTAATATTGATATTTTGCAATATTACTCAGGTATTTTTATTACAATATTCATCTTTTGATTATGTAGATATTACGCGTAGACGTACAAAATATTTACGATTACTCGTTAGTATATTTAAATTATTTAAACAAGAATAGTGAAAATTTTTGTATATGCATTTAAGTTAGACACAAAAATAAATGGTAGAAGAAATAATCTGTTTGATTATAAAGAAAACTAATCTACAAAGAAAAAAAAAATAGAAAAACTAATGAAGTTGAAGAAATAAATGCAATTAGCGTTTTCATTCATTTTGTCACTTAATAACTCTTAAGTTATTATATAGTGTTAAAGTACAACACAAAATACTTATATCAGGATATAAGAGTTACATAAGTAAATCTTTTATACGTTAATCCGACTCAATAATTATAAATCTTCGGGAACATTTAAGTCGTAATAAAAAGTTGTGTCATGCTACATTGCAACAACGTTTTGCTATGAGGTAGCATTCATTTTGTACGTTTTGTGTAGACAGTGGCCCGTGGGAGGAGGAGAGAGAGAGATAGAGAGAGAAAGAGAGATGCAGAAAACCGTGAGAGAAAACCCTACCTGCTCGGCAATTGTGTGGATGTTTGTAGGCGTCGTTGGTCGTCGAAGGGCTACAAAGGCTCGATTGTCCCCTTATATAAACAAACAACTTCAGCAATGACATCATGGATGTTGTAAAACATCTAAAACATCTGAATTGTAAAATAATTGAATAAACCATGATAAAATCTGTTAAGGCAGTTTTTTTGTACTAATTATTATTCTTGGTGATAGTAAATTTCTTCTGAGAATCCTACCTAAATTCATAGCCATTATATTATAACTGAAGCTCACAACCTTGAATTGGTTGTTGAGTCCCTGATACATTAGCAATGCTTCTATCGCTGGATAAGCTGTGTTCTCCGCCTTATGATTTTAAATTAAAAATCTCAAAACTTTCTAGATATCTTATAATAAAGCTAATTTAACGGTTAAGTATTTTGTGATCCCAACTTTTCATATGCTCTACAATTCGCTTGGGCTCGCCCCTTGCCAAGTGCTCAAAATCGTCCCTTCTTTTCCTCTTTAGGCCCCTCTTTTTACAAGAGGGGTACAAAGAGCCGCTCTTCCTCCTGCTCTCAAGTCCCCCCTTCCTATAAGAGGAGTTCAAAGAGTAGTCCCTCTTCAGTTCAGTTGGCTTGTCCCAAGGTGTCTCGATTCATCCCAGGCTATAGAGCCCCACTGCCATCACATGCTCAGTAACCGACCGCTCATACCTACCTTATAAGAATAGGTGAAAAAATAGCAACATGAGGAGGCCCCTGGCCTCATACGCATTAGGCGCACACGACAACGGGCGAGGATGGTAACTTCACCCCATTGCGTTGTCCCAAAATTGGTGGGGTTATCCTTTTGTGTGGTGCAAACATTCTGTGGAAGAGGCATCGGTCCCTTAGGGGACTAGACGTCGTGGTGCCCTGATGTTTTGTAGATCCTGAGCGCATCACTAATGGTGGCACTAATGGCAATCGCGGTGGTTTTGTGCTTTTTCGATTCCATAATGTACCGCGCGTCAAGTAAAAAAGGCTTATACTTTGCTTACATGAGACCGTCACAATGCTATTTATATATATAACCGTTTCGTGCAACTTATGTGTCTCATTTAACCCATCGTAGGGAAGGGGGAGGGGCAGCATGTCAGCATAAACATTACACTGATGTTCATGGGTGTCGGTTGTAATACGGTAGCGCCAGGTTGTGATACGGAATTTGGCTGGCACGACCGGGGAGGTTACCTTTCGCTCACACAACACTGCCGTAAAGTGACATTTTCGGTCTCGCTTTTCAGGCGGTTTGACGGCCCATTAGAGTGGAGACGCAAACGACGGAAGCGCATAATAATTATGCAGATGTTCACGGGCGTCGGTAGCCGTAAAGATGGTCAAATTGCTCATTTGTCCACTTATATTATAAAAGAGGCCTACGCCTTTTTTATAACTCTGTTTCGGTTCGACTGTTCGTTTTCTCCGTGTACAATATACAAAACGAACCATTCAAAACTAATTCGTCTTATCATTTGTTAAGACCTTTCGTGTTCCATACGGAATGACATTGGATTAATGCTGATGAAACACCTTTACATAATAAATCATACCTTCCAATTTCAGTGCCTATTCCGGTACGGGAAAAATCACTCCCATACAAAGTGTATGGCTCAGCGTAGCTCCGCGCGGGCCGTCCGTAATATATGCAAAACACACTTATACCGGTCGCCTGGACACTGACCTGGGCGCATATATCTTTACAATATTGTTTTTGAAATATATCGTACACATATTCTATTTTTTGGACGTTATAAATAACATCTTGTAAACCGATAACGCTGCATGCGCGCGAAAGTATGACTAGAGAGAACTTTCTAAGTCATAGTAATCTGGTGCAATCCTTGCTGTGGCGGTGGGGCTCAGTAGCCTGGGGTGATCCGAGACACCTTGAGCGAAGGTAATTGAACCGAGGAGGTGGCGGCTCTTGGCATCCCTCCTAGACGAAGACGGGACAAAAGATCAAAAATTGGCGCCGTTTTTACGCACGGGGCAAGGGGGCGAGGATGGGAACCTCACCTCATGCACTGTCCCAAAGTCGGTGGGGTTGTCATGTGGTGCGGGACAACGCCATCTGTGGAGGTGGCGTTGGTCCCTTCGGACGCCGACTTGCCGTCGAGGTACCCTGAAGATTTGCTGTTCCGTGGCACTTCACCAAAGGTCTACCAGTGGGTGGTACTCGCAGTGGTTTTTGTGGGTATTCGGCACTGTATAATATGTCGCGAGCCCCACACACCACCCCACGCAGGGCCAGTGAAGGCGTGCAAATGCATTTCCCCACGTCAACAAAAGAAAGTACTAATGACTTAAGGACTTGTGTTACATGTACTAGACAACGGAAATGTATTTAATATAAATTTAAGATGAATTGAATATATTTAATATTATTGTTATAAAAATAGATATAGTACATGGATAAACATCCATGACCTGAGCGGGACTGGCGCGACTATCCGAGAAGTGTTACCACTGTGTCAGCCGGTCGTCATGGCGGTAATGTTTATTGGGCGGTAGTCACTAAAAGACCCCAAGACCTCGTTCATGTAAAAAGTCTCCAGAGGTCGTTCTATACTCATCCTACTTATCAAATTCGATTCCATCTAATCTAACTAATCAGACGTACATAACTAACCCATGCACTTGGCTAGCCAATATCAAACAAAAGAACGTAACATAAATTACTCCCACACGTTCTCTACATGACAGTACTAAAGGAAGACATCACGTATAAAGTCATTTAGATCCATTGTCACACACAAGATTTCCACCTTACACACAACTTTACACTCAATACTACTTTATAATGCCAATCGAATCTAGTGCTTAATGTACCTGGAAATAGAGTGCGTTAAACGAAAAGTAGTAGCAAACTATATTTGTCAAACGGTATAAAGAAACATCAATAAAACTGATAGTAATGTAGTATAACAAAAGATATTTTAAGCCATTGTGATATAAAACGTACCTGTGTCCGGTTCCCGTAAATAACAAATATACATTAATTTTGTATAATAAAAGGCTTAATGTCAATGAAAACAATACGTTATTATTTGAATGTAATAAATGGGTGGACAGGTGAATGCTATGAAAGTTGACAATAGTATTAAAATATAGTATAAAGTAAGAGGTAGCGGCACACCCTTCTGCTCCACCCAGAGACAGTGGGATGTTACATAAGTGCATTCTCCCTGCCATAAAAAAAGAGGTAGTGGCACGAACGGGGAGGTACTTGTCGCTGACGTGACACCACCGTGAAGTGACAGCTAAGCTGACGCTTTTATTGCTATTTATTTCTTTCCGGTGGCCTATAGCAGGAGAGAAGGATATTACGATTGTAAAAAATATTGTTAGCATTTTAAAACCTTGTCTAACATTTTTAAAATTAACGTTTACTTTCTTTGCTTGATATTTATATGTAGACTTTTCATTAACGTCTAAATGCAAATTATTGATCGATCGTCGATTCTAAGTCTACATACACACTGAGTTAGCTTGACAGTCCATACGAGGATCTGTTTATAGGGGTGTGTCTTAGTTTTTGGTACGCATCTGCATAACTATTACGCGAATGTCTATTGAATGGCCCCGACTGTTTGTTTCACCTTCTATACTATAAAAAAATTGAGAGATATTGCTCCATTGGGGCCTGCTTGGATTATTGTGACCGAGGAAGTGTATTTAACACAAAAGCGGTAAGTCACGTTTCATGCGGCTTGAAGACGATGGCCGTATGTCTGTCTGCGACCCCAATTGTAGGCGCCTTACCACCCGAAAGAGCTGAATTAGATGGACGTGGACGCCTATTTCTGCTAATATATGTTGATGGTTACTAACACATGGGAGAGCATTTCGTTTGTTCTGTTTATGATAAAATAAAAAAGAGTCATCAGTAAGTTCAGGTTATGCATTTTTTGCTCCAGGTGCTGCATATTCCGTGGAGTAGATACGGCCAATCACATTTATTTATTTACCTTGATTGACTTTGATTGATTACCTCTCGAGAAAAAATAAGTCTGATAGTTTTTTTATCGAGCAGTCTTGCGACTTGATGACTACCGATGCCCATTAATATCCATGCAGTTGTTATGCAGATATGCAGTTGCCGTCCATTTCTACTCACCTCCAATATGCCACTGGCTACTCACAAATTACACGCAAGTTAACAGAAAAACGACAATTTTACGACGGCCCGGTCGTGCCGACCCAATTCGGTTGTAAAGCAGCTTGGGTTTACTAAAACAGTCCTTACACTAAATTTGAGGCGAGAAAAGGTCCGACCCCGGCGGTAATTCACCGATAGACTCCGACTCTCGCTATTATTAAAAATTAATATAAAAAGCAATAGGCTTGCCGACTATGACACCATGGGCCCCAGTACCTTGGCTAATCGTGGTTATTCTAGTATATCTACTGGACTTACGAGTTGTGGATGTACTAGCAAACCTCTGCCTACTTCTTCGGAGATAAGAGGCGTGAAGTATCTTCTTACTTTTTCTTAAAAAGCAATGGATACAACAAATGTTTATAATTTAATAAAACAAATAGAGCATTTTAAGTACAAGAAAACTTAAGAGCTATAAATAAGTGTTCTTTGTTCTTTTTTACTTATTTTTTATTAAAAAAGTTATTTTACTTAACAATAACAAGAGTAGGTACTTAATTAAATAGTCCAGCTAATGACTTAGCTCCGCCATTACGTAACTCTTATTGCGTACTTCCTAAGACTAAATGGTATCTCTAGTGTTACGCGTACGTCATATTTAGTATCCCTGTTCTATGCAATATAAAAATCTTCATAAAATCAATAGGTTAGTATAGTCTTGGGCTCTTAGACTATTATAAAGTCAATGATTTGTTTTAACATCGTATCCAATACATTTATTACCCATAATGTTCATATTGAGACAATCTCAGCAAATAGATTGCTATGCATTATGACGAGGCTTTACCAAACCTGGTTGATTAACAATCGACTCTGGATCTTCATCAATGCGGGCTTAATCAATCGAGGCACGGGGAAGGTTCTCAATAGACGGTATTGCCATTTCCAGTCAGACATCAATGGTTCTATAAGCACTAGTTATCAGCGATTACTTGATTGTCCTTAGGTCTTCAAGACGGCTTTGAGCTGGAACACTAGAAATTATTACGTTACGTTATGATCAATTTGCACACAGAGACGGAATATTTAGTAATTTTACTCTGCAAGATAATAAATTTTGTTGTGCCGCGCGGCTTACGCGGTTTCACATGCGTAAAATTTAGGGTTCCATTTTTTTCGGGATGGAAGTATTTTATGGTATTCAAAATTGTAATCTATACCTGTGCCAAATTTCAGCCATTCAGCCAGTAGTTTTTTTTTTAATGAAAGAACATACTTAAAAACCTATAACTTTATAATACTTAGTTATGTAAAGGTTTAATGATCTGTCAGATCATAAATACGTGGGTGACTACCGCTCAATAGACTACGTATATACGATATAGGAGTATACGAACAAAAAAGAAAAAGCTAGTCACAGCAATCATTACACCCGGTGTTGCATGAAAAATAGTTACCTGCACTTTCCAGGTGAAGTATGCTTTAACTTTCTTTTTGCTTACGTGAGGAAACCCGCTAACACGCCACCACTTACCCCGGGTGGGATCCAGTGGGATGTAGGGCTCGTCTCATATTATAGTGCATCACTGGTGGCCCATTCGTGACGTGCGCCAGAACTGAAGATCATCGGAGCACCTCAACGGCTAGTCAGTCCCCTAATGGACTGACATCTACGTCCACTACTACGTTTACGTCTACAGAAGCCTTGTCCCGCACCGCAGGACAACTTTGGGACAGTGAAATGGTTTGAGCTTCCCGTCCTGGCCCCGTGCGCAAAGTGCCTCCTCCTCTTACTCCTCTTGTTATGAAAATTTGCTTCACATAAGAGTTTCGGTACACCCCAGACTACTACACCCCACCACCACGACAACGCTTGAACCATAGCGGGGAAGATTGCGTCTACCTCTTAATAACGTAATAAATGCTTATTTCGTATAGTGTAAGGGGACAAACGAGCAATCGGAGTCTTTCTACAACTACCGACGCCCATGAAAATCAGCATAATTACTATACCGATGCGTTGTCCTCCTTTTCGCCTTCCCCCAATGGGGTTTGTGACAAGATATAATATCTATATTGATATCTTAAGTTTACGTGAATGTTACTCGTTACATTAAAACTACTTTTACGGATTTTATCGCGGTTTATTAAATTATTCATGTAGCCCGGCGTTTCAGAAGCTTTACAGCAACCATGGTCACGGGAGTCCACCCATAATTTAATAAACCGCGATAAAATCCGTAAAAGTAGTTTTATTGTAATGTCTAACATTCGCGTAAGCTTAAGACATCAATTAATGTTTATATTGTTGATATAAAAATGACAATTTCTCCTAATCTAATTGACAACTTCATGTATTCTGGTGCTCAAGATAAAACAATTGAACAATTTATATACCTTTATCTAACGTCGCATCACGCGGGTATCTATTACGAAATTGCAATTTGATAAATCGCCAACATTATCATGGGCGCCGAAAGAAATGGACGTGCTCAACTCTAAACGATTTTGCTCCAAGTCACATTTGTTGAGCAAAAGTAAAACATCTTGTAACGATATTATGGTTTACTATCCAACGGTTTGCTTGGTGTCTCTTTTTGAGAAGAAAGCACAGTATTAGGTGGCACCGGAAATATTGTTGTGCTTTTTTATGATGACGTTTTACTAAATTGCCGTTTCGCCTTTTTTAATAAAGCCGCTCAGATAAATAGATGGTTTATTTGGTCTTTCGAAATTGCAGGAATTATTGCGATATAATACTATTTAAAATCACTTAAGTGGGTTCTATTTAGAGCAGGATTCCCAAAGAATTTGTAATATTGTTTTTGCTAAATTAGGGGCAGACGATAAAGTGGCATCAACCACCGCCCGTAGATATCTGAAAAGCTAGGTGCATGACCTAGTTTATCAGATATTTACGGTGCACTGATAAGATATAAGAAATGGCAAATGGATTGATCTATTCGTGAAGAGTTCTGTCGTATTAGATTGGAATATCCTGGGTAGGAGGAAATGGCCTGCCACATAAACTGTTACAATATTAACAACTAGAAATTATATGGCTAATCTGGCCAAATAGGATATTCTGGGCAATAGCGATGTTCCTGTGGTCTCAGTTATTTTGAAAAGCGTAAAGTGGCTTAAGCGTATCAAGCTAGTCTATTGAAGCTCGTATTCCCAATGGCAACGTATTCTTGCCTCTGTCGCCTGTGATGCGATCTTGTGTCTACTTAATAGCATAAAGAAGAAAATTGGCAGTCGGGGCATTCTGAGATAACTACCAACGTCCAATTGTATGAGAACGTGTTTTCATCCTCTCTTCCTGCCCTCCAGGAGGCCACTGAAAACTTACAAACCATTAGAAGAGGTCCCTCGCCAGTCTTGCCGGCTGAACTCATTTTCAATTCGGCAGCTTACAAATTCGGATACTAAGTAAATAAAACATGTTTTTGCGTGATCAAAAGAATTTCATCGGAAACAAATCACATTTAATTACTATAATATACATCGTACGCGCCCCTTGATGCCAGTACTGTATTTCCCATAAACACTTTTATTATTTCCATAAAGACCTAAATACTTTGTCAAATTGCACCTACAAGTGTAATAAAAACTAAACATAGGCATTGTTATAATAAATAGAAACTAAAGTATGTTTTTGTACTCGTAGCTCGTATAAACTGAATATTTGTTTAGCCTCTTTTATAGGCCTACCGATAAGATCCTTTTCCCTTAGATAGAATAAACACTGAAATTTCATGTTTTATCGTTTAGATAAGATATTATGACATTGAGGTAGAAAAGTTTACGATTTAGATCAGGTCGGAGTAGCAGTTGAATGTGGTCATTCACTTGATGTTTTCATACTTTGGCATAATACCACTGAGATTGTACAATATATACTTTTTTATAGAAAAAGGGGGAAAACGAGCAATCAGAGCCTTTTTACGACTACTGATACCCACGTATATCCACATAGCTACTATGCCGATGCATTGCCCTCCTTCCCCCCTCCCCCCAATGGGCTACCGGCTACTTCCAAACCCCACGAAACGAGACACTGAAGATGTCACTTTATGGTATTATTATGTGAGCGAGAGGTAGGTAATTTAGTGTCATGCACTATGCATGGCACTACTTCCTCCTGTGCAGCATGGCACTACTTCCTCCTGTGCAGCATGGCACTACTTCCTCCTGTGCAGCATGGCACTACGTCTTCCTACCAATATTAAGACAGGTAATAAAAATAAATACAATAAAGCAACTTTGACGTATTTTATCGCGGTTTATTTAGTTATTCAACAAACAATTACATGATAATGGTTGCTGGATATATACCGCGGTATTATCCGTAAAAGTAGTTTTATTGTATTGATTAATATAAGAAGTGTCGATTTCCTACCAGGTGGACTGACGACTTGGTACAGCCGTACACGTGAGCCGGCTGATGATGATGGCAAGTTGACATTAATAAAATGATAGATTAATATTCATATACCTAGTCCTAACATTGCCTTGCGTCTTCACACGCGGCACTATTTCTAATAAGTTACAGCTTTCTGTGCTTTACTGTTCCATCGGTAAATAGTGGAGTCTTTATGGCCGAGTCGCCGCATGTATAGCTGTCGGTTCAGCTCCTACTTTTGTCTGCTATTGGCTCTACATCTTACTACAAACTATATACAGTAAAACAGTCGAAGCCATTCGTTAACATTCTACTATATTTTTTTGATTAAATTTGTGGCGGTAAAGACACGTTGTAGCCTTTCCCTCGAGTATTTTTTTCCTTCCCGCTCCCCGCACAACCTGCGATCATGTCAAATAGTCATTATGTTTACCTCTGTCGATCCTGGCTACACGGGTGTAGCAGTGGTAAGAACAAGTGGTGTCAGTCCCGTTTAAAAAAATAGACAGTTGACTTTTAGCAACGCAAATATGTCTAAAGAATACTAATTAACCATTACTTGTGCATTCATGTGTAAATATTGTAGATTAATGATAACTACGATCCGATCAAAACGTACTAGACTATCGTAAACCATTTGTTACCGTTGCATTTTACTTTCCAACGTTTCAAAACGGTTACATAACAGCGAAGGAATTACCATTTTCAACGTTAGACTGCGAACGTGCTAGTAAATTATCAGCTCCTTCCTCCCCCGTAAGAAATGATCGCGTGTTGTCTGTAGGGGGGTTTGCACGCGATATCAGAAAATTTCCTATTTGCGGATTACGTAGCAACTATTACTCTCACATTTGCTCACGAAATCTGGAAAGATTTGTGCGTGTTTAGATAATCGTTAACATTCTCTTTATCTTCTGTTTTTTGATAGAATAAAGATGTTATTTTTAATATCTTTATTGATCTAGATAGTGTAGGTTGTTGGGCGGGAATTATCCCCTCTCTAAACGAAATACGAATGCACACGTTTGATAATAGTTTTATAAAATATATTTTCAATTGATCCTACCCATGCCGTGCCAAACCGACCCACGGCAGAGCTATGTGTAATTATTAATTCTATGATGGAATGATTCGAGTGAGATGTCTATATTAAGAGGTCTTTGTAAGAGAATTGAATGAGACATCATCGTCGTCCTCAGTATCAGTCCTTACCGGTCCACTGCTGGACATAGGTCTCCTTCAATGAACGCCAAGATGTCCGATCTCCTGCAACTCGCAGCATTCCCGGAACAGCTACTGCACGGAGATCATCTTCCCGCCTGGCAAACGGGCAACCATTATTTTGTTATCCTAAACGCGGCCTCCACTCCACCTTAGTGGTCCATGTGCCATATGATCTTCTGATTGTGTGACCAGCCCATTGCCACTTCACTGAGCTTATTCTTCGCGAAATAAGAGATATATTGATCAAAAAAGTATTTTATTCAAAAATCAACAAAAGTAAAGTTTTTTTCAAAGGGCCAAGATGTAATTTTAAAACTTACATCTTGGCCCTTTGAAATATATTTCTTTCCATTTTCCCTAAATACAATCCTACCGATTCTAAATGTTTTTGAATGATGGTTTGAGGCTCTCGCGTTTGTAACACACTTTCCAGATACTTGGTTACGCGTATTCGATGAATGTTTATTAAGAGGCAACTTGAAATTGTAAGAGGTGGTGCCATGTTGAATTGCAGCGGAATTGGTCCAGCACGACCGGGGAGATACATCTCGCTCACTCGATAATGCCGCCAACGGTATCGCGTTACGTGTGGTTTGTGAGTAGCCTGTGGCCTATTGGCGGGAGGTGAAAAGGAGGGAAACGCAACATAGTAGTAATGCTGATGTTCATGGGAGTGGGTAGTCGTAGAAAAGAATCCTTGAAGAATCCTGCGAATCCTTGTTTGTCCCCCCCTATAATATAAAATAAAATACTCTAGAAAAGGTATTTAGTCGTAGTAACTTTTAATATGTATTTGTGTGTTAAACCCCGTAAAATAACTACAAAATGTATTTCTGGATGAGCAATAGTTTTCATTGACACAACGAGTATGACAATGATCTATTCTCTATCGGTACATGCGTGTAGCGAGGGCGATATGATGTGTTAATTTTGTCAGTCATGCAATGTTTATGTCTTAAGTGCTGGGGGGCCAATTCTCTAAGTTTAGTCATCAGTATGGTCATCATGAATTGCGGAAGGTGTTATACTTCGAATTCCCAAGTAAACATTCTTAATATAACATCTATAGATATTATAAAACAAAGTCCCCAAAAGCTGTCCCCATGTCTGTATGTGATTAATTTTCTTAAATTGTACCTAATGGATTTTCATGTGCATTTCATCTTAGAATATTATTTGTTGATATGCCAAGCAGCGTTTGGTGAGGATAAAATGATGATGTGGTTTCATCTTTCAGAGTATAATATGTAGTTTTTTTTTTATAGTATGGGGGAGCAAACGAGAATTCCGAAGCTTTCTACGACTATCGAAGCCTATGAACATCCGCATAAATATAACGATGCGTTACCCTCCCTTCCTCCTCTCCCTCTCCTCAAAACCTACACACAAACCGCACGAAACGCGACACCGAAGATGTCACTTTACGCGGGCGGCAAGTGAGCGAGAGGTACCTCCCCGGCCGTCCTGGCCCAATTCCGCCACTAGCACGGCACTATTTCTTACTGCTTGCAGCGGTACAGAGCAAAGATTAAATAAACTAAATTTGCGTAAAATCATAAAATCCATTTCATGTTGATATCCTAAGTCTAACGTGTTTGTTGATATGTGTAAAACATTACAGCGAATACAAAAAAGTTGTAGAGGAATCGCGAAAACAAAGTTTGTGATTATGAATAGATGTTCTGTTAACCTTTTACGTAAAAAATAATTTTATAATATTTTTTTAAGTGTAATAAATTTTAATATAAATTTACAATAATAAAGCTTATACATCAGAATAACAAATAGGCTATAGAAGTTATGACTTTTGCACGAGGTTTTGTCTGTAGTCCATGCGGACGAAGGCACGGATGACAGCTAGTACATTCACATTTCTTTCTTAGTATACCGCATTCGTCAATAAACAAGTCCCATTTAAACTCAAAGTATATTTAAAACGTGATCCAAATTGTCACAGCCGTTCCAAAAATATCCATTATTTGCACTATTAAATAAATTATGTTTATAGTCTGTCTATTTAGGGATATTAAGATTAAAAAGGTAAGATTATTAATAGCTTTAGAAAAAAGTACAAACATTTTGTTAAGTTTAAATCTACACTTCTTATTGAGACATAAATTCATTTTTTTTGCCGTTATGTGTCAACTTTATCTTTTTATGAAGAAGCGTGTAGCACACTTCAAAACTTATTCACCTGCTGGCACAAAGAGTGTGCCGACAATGGACAAGGTTCTAAAATGATTGAGTCCCCTATTGTAAAGGCATCAGCGAAGAACTGGATAATAATCAATATTTTTGTTTCATTTTTTTGGGATTTGAGTGGGGTAAAAATTAGTAATATCAATGGACGACAAGTGACCAAGACTCGGACAAAATGAACAGTGTCAGAGTAGTTCTAAAATTACATCGTGGATGCACGTATAATATTTTAATTACAAAATGTAATTTACTCAACTCCACTCATAACTAGTAATGTCACTACCCTACTAATATAAAAAATAATTTGACAGTCCGTACGGACAAGAAGAAAAGAAGAAAGTCGCAAGAAGTTTCTTTTTTCATTAAAAACTCTTTGGAAATTTATTTTAATTTGCCAACATTTGATTGATTTGATGATGTATATTATCTATAATCAACGAAGCAATTAATTTTAAAACATATTTCGTTATAGCGCCAACCCTATTTCAGATAAACAAACACTAATAAAGTTTTGTTTATTTTGTATCTGAATACATCACGTGTGTACATATCGGAGGTGATAAATACATAACATACAAAATGCATTTAGGAAGGTCAAGGCTTTAGCCGAACGTGAAAGCGGCAATTAGATTAGAATGCTTCAAGCCATAAATTGTCCAGGGGGTTACCTAACTTTCCCTACGGTGCCTGGTTGTTGCGTGTAAAATGGAAACGTGAATAGGGTTGTCTATATATTAATGATAATATTTTAAGGAAAGAAGACATCGTTGAATATTTTATTTCAATTTATTAATAAATATTATGTTATATGGCAGATCGAGCCGACTACTGGGCAGAATACCTGACTATCAATACTTACTTACATCTGAATTTCTAACAGGAATTTCTTACATACTATTCATTACTGCTCTTGGTTAATATCACTTCCATCCGAAATATGTTGCAATCTGATCTCCAGTGACCAAGTAAAAACAAACATACTACTAGTGCCTCACGTCGTTAACCAATCCCGACAATATGACATCCAAGAAAAAAAAGATTAGATTTATTATAATTTCATTGGTTGCTCTGCTCCTACACATTTGTCATAGGTACAGCAATCACCTCCTGTGGGTATTCATTTTTAAGTTAAACTTTTTATTGTTTAAACTCTAAATCATTAATGGTCACTAAGCTCTTTTAAATAGATACACAGCAATAAAAATCTGCTTTAATTATATTAACTTATCTATTTTTTTATTGAAAATTGAAAATTGATAACCCTATTGTCCGTCACATTCCGCAAACAGACTGTACAATAGGGTTGTGGTTAAATTTATGTTCCGTGTTTTATTTACCAGTTTAATTAGACTTTATTTATAACACTTGTCTAATCTAAAATAAGGCATAAAAATATAATTTTCCATCAAGCGTATTTTACAAAAAATAGTCAAGTGCCCTTTTATGGCTGTATTGAGAATAATATATTTTACCTGACACTATGACTTGGACCCCCTAATGCTAACGTTAGGAGGTCCAAGTACATTTCCCAGTCATAAAGTAATTGATTACCTACAAAGGATACTTTTAGCAATTCGTCACAGACCGTGGTAAAAATATTGTGCCGAACGTCCGCTGAGATTTTAATGTGGTTTTGCTCTAACGCACATAGTACACTTTTCAGAATCGTTAACAATGCGCCAATGATTATGTTATACGCTGTAAAGCGAACCGAACATTGTCCAAAATCTATTGTTTACCCATAGTAACCATTGAGCTCAACCTTATTTGCGCTCACACATTTATATCTTTTCCTTGTGTGTTCAGCGTAAAGTTCAAATTTGTTTGTTTAACTTTTTGTTTAGTGCGATTCATATTTTGTATTTGCATTGATGCCCGTGGGGTACAGAGTTTGTGATTTATATTCCTCTTTTGTTTTTGGCTGTTTGGCCAGCACCAATATCAATGGTGAACAGTCACGGGCGATGCATTGTGCCACTAGCGTTGTTTCTAACGACGTCGTTAGTAAGTAAACGGGTGGTCTTGTACATTGAATTTCAATCGATGATGTGATAAATCTTCACCTTGTGCCATTGTGAATTAATTGTTACATTGTGAAGAATTGCCTGCGCTAGGTTTACGTTGCGGTTTGAACAGTTCAAAAACAGTGTTGTTTTAAAATAATAACGTAATGGATTGTATGAGGTTAATTATATTCGACTAATCAGATACAAGCAGGATCAACGTCTTGTTTCCATAACAATGGATCGATATTATGAATCGTGTGGATTTCGACATTTCGGGTACATTGTATCCTAAGGAAGGGGAACGCAACCGCAAAATTTGACAACTTAAAAATCTTTTAATGCATATCAGCCAGTCATCATAAGAATTGGACTCTTCACTTGTCGTATACGAAATTGATGGTTACACCATATTTTGTATAAATATCTCGTAAATTCACGTATAAAATACTATGCGGTGCTATTTGTCCGAACTTACCTGATGATGAATGTATTAATTCATCTTGACATGACGACAAGAAAATAAATTTTGCAAAACAATTTACATTTTAAATTGAACAATAGAAATAGTTAACGAAAACATCCCACAATAATATATAATAAGCATCGTATTACACCCAGGCATGATGCTGAATAATTTTAAAATTTTCTCTATAAATATAAAACTTTATAATCCTAGTGGATCGTATCCGCTCAATATAACTTATTTTAAGTTCAATCCTACGATTTGGAGCTGTACGTCCATTCATAGCTTTTTTGTATTACCCATGTGGGTGATGTATCGCTTTATGGACTACAATAAAATCCGAACGTTTGTCAAAATAGAACGCATAGTGGCATTTAGGATTGTCACATAGGCTATCTATTATAATAGTTCTATTGAATATGTCAATAATATTGAGTAGTGATTTTAGTAGAATATTATTATTGTAATGATTCCACATTTGAAAATTTTAGTATGTTTTATTCTACGAACTATAGCATGTTACATCAGGATAGAGTACCTGGTTTTTGTACCCCTCTTAAAAGAAGAGGATGCCAAAGAGCAAGGGGCGAGGATGGGAACCTCACCCCATTACACTGCCCTAAAGTGCCGACACCGAGGTGCCCTGATGATTTGTTGTTCCGGGGTACCACACCAAAGGCGGCACTGAATAATAAAAAAAGAATAGAATATAAGAGATAAGTCGAAATCCTAGGTCCTATGTTTAATTTTTCGGACCTGAACTTATGCTGTGGAAGCGAAGAGAAACCCCATGCACCTTCACCGGACGTCGGGCGACGAGATCTTTGAGTCGAAAAGGGGTCTCACCCGCCTGCAGATGTGAGAAATGCATCCCGATATCGGAATATTTATAATAATTAACTATTATTAGGAGGGAAAACTCTAGGTGATATACGTGTATAATAAATAGTCGAATACAATACATCACTCCCTCATTACCCACATCCCTCATACAGTCTATCCTCATATCATGGCCGTCGAGACCTTACTAGGCCTAACCTAATATTGTTAAAGGTATCCTTTGTGAGTTGCCAATACTAGAAACACTATACATTAGTTAAGTATGCAATAGTCTATCGAATTCCCCGTATACTTTAATGTAGAAACTTGTCTCCTCGACAATAATGAATCTCTTGCGGATTGGAAAAACATATATTTAAATTTAATCCTACAACATTTTTACTGCGTTTTGGTTATATGTGCCTTACTGAGGTAACTAAACCCACATAGGGGTCTTCCAAATCCCATTACAGTACTCTTAATTCGCAATCCGATTAAATCAACGGAAAAATGAACTGTACCGGGTTTACTAAATAACAAAACAATTGGTCCTTTTTTGTACACAAAATGGGGCAAATAAGTTAAATTAAAAAGCTATGAAGCGTGCAAGCTTTGAGTTTTTTTCAACACAAAATGATGGGAGTATTGATCTGCCCTATTGTAAATCATGATGTCGAACAAAAGTTGACCATTAGAGACAACCTTTGTTGAGCGGCAGCTGAATATTTTTAGTACACACGATGTAAAAGATATAATAGATACAATACATAGACTAGAAAAATAAATGACACATTCAATGTATAAAATGTATAAAATTAAGATATGTACAAACTACTGGCCTTCAAAAGAATAGTTAGCAGATTGGCCTGTAAGGAGATCCTTGCTGGCTAATCTGCTATCTATTCTTTTCTCAAGAGAAAACTCCAGAAAGATTGGAGGCTGCATATAGGACACCGCATTTTTGATCTATTATAGGATATCCATGCTGTAATCAGTCCAGGAAAGGTGGAAGTGGCAGGAAACCAGTCGTCTTGGTATTTTACATGTTCATTAAAATCGATTTAACATACTATACTCATACATAGAATACCCGAATATTCCAAAATCCTCATTTGACATCAGGTATTTTCAAATGAATATGATGACGTTGGCTGGTGATTAAGGTTGGATTCAGGCCTATCTCGGTGAACACGTGCAATCTGCTAAACGCATCCGACTTGAACCAATCCAATTTTCATTCTACCTGGTTTACGACCTGTTCGCCAATATTCATTGATAGTCTTATCTAGTCATGAAATAAATGGGAGCCTGTAGCTTACGTTATGACACCTATTCTGGCGGAAGAATAGAATTGCTTACAATAATTATACAATACAATCTGTGTAGAATTCAAATATTTATTGAGGAATAAAATATCTTCAATTTTTTATGCAAATAGGATTACAGTCACTATGAACTGTTGTTTATTTTATTAAATAATTAAATATAAGTTGAACTTGCGCATTGAATAAACGAATACTTTAATTCCATTATTAATGGAGGAGGATAGGACGACAACACATCTGTATGACAATTATGCTGATGTCTATGGGCATCGGTAGTCGTCAAAAGGCTCTGATTCACCGTTTGTCCCCTTATATAACAAAAATACAATTACATTAAAATGATAGTTAATTGAAACAAAGCAGGACTTGGAAAATTAATGGTTTGAAAGTAATAATCATCATCATCACAAGCAGCAACAGGAAGGCAACTGGCTATTAACAAAAAAATACTAATAATATTTTAAGAATACAAATATTTGAATGCAAAAGCACAAATTGAATTTTACGTAATGTGGCTCCTATTTATGTATGAAAATCAATTTTAATAGCGGTTCAGAATTCGGCGAATCTATAAAATTGTTATATATCTAAGTCAGAAGTTTGTTATGAATTTTTTTAGGTTATACCAAAGTAAGTAAATGTATTCTGTTTATGTTACGACGTTTTTCGTCACCAATGTCTATTCGCATGCATGATACGATATGATCTGCGTATCTTTTTTGTTATACCCAAGGAAATTAAAAGATGTGTTTGACTAAACAGCAATGACTTTTTGTGAATCCCTTTGTACACAGTGTTATGATGCGTTCGATGTATCCCTTAGAAATGATACGAGGGTGCTAAATATCCTGCTACTTATCATCCTAAGTATTTGGCGAAATAATATTTAATAATTCCAGTAGCAAAGATAGATATTTATTGATCATTATACGTATTTGTTCAATTTGCTAATGGTATTGAACATTAATGAATTTCAATGTGCCTAATATTTAATATTTTTGTGATAGACGAGATAGCAAGCAAGATCTCTAGAATCCGATTATCGTTAGACAGAAACATGTAATATTGAATTCCAGCTCCATAAAATAATACCAAACATGGTGAAGATTTCATATTAACGTGGACATTTTAAAATCTGCATTGGTCATAGACTCAAAATACATATTTTGTCACCCGAGAGCATGTATGGATGACTTTTGTTTGCCTTCGAATGCCGATTTTTTAATGTCACAACCTTTATACACACCAAAAAACGGCGTTATTCATAAGTTTCATTCAAAGAAGTGTTGGATTTCAATAGGCTTATCTATTTTTAGGCTTTCTACCTGTATGAACCAATGACTGAAATATTTTCTGTTTTATATATTGTGCTACATTGTTACCTCTTTGTATTCGTGGATAACGTAACTTAAATATATGTTTTTAGCATTACATTAAACTTTCTAAGGTTTTACCCGCGTGACATGGATAAAGTCCATATTATTTTCGCCCCCTATTTCACCCACGAGGAGACAAAAGTTTATTCAATTTCTTAAAGTTCTTAGTGCTCACTTACATCATATTATGTGGTGCGGGGGCACCAAATTTCAAGTTTCCAGCTACAGTAGTTGGTTGCGGCTGTAGTACATTGATATCAATATATAAGCTAGTGAGGCTTATCTTTTTAAATATTGTACAGATATTTATGTTGGGAGACTTCAGCTATTCATTCATTCACTGCTTGACTTAGTGCTCCCGAATGCCAGAAGTGTCGGGTACAATCTGATACATCATGCTTCACAATTTGATAAGGTCGCGGGAATCCCCTTGCTCCTCGAGATCTTGACCAGGTCATCAAAAACAGCAAACGAAAATTAGGTGGATGAAATCACTGCCAGTATCTAATATAAAACGAATGAAAACAAAACCCAAAGTGAGGAATAAGTTTTTATAACATTTTACAAAGACGATCTTTGAATTTCGTCCTCATTTTACGCTTAATATCGACGTCGCAAGATAAGGTAGTATTGATAGCACTTTTAATGAAAAGATGCACACAGAAATATTGGTGAATGAATGAAAAAAAGAAATAAAAATGTTCAGATGTATTCAACCTAAAAATTAGCTCACAATAAATCATTTTTTACAACAATACAATAGACAGTCATTTTACTACAGCCAAATAACCTCTCAGCTTTAACGAAGCAAGCAATAAAGAGGCTGAATTAAAACGTAGCTGAAGTACCCTCTAAAAGATTTCACGGGCATACGGCATTAACACTACTGCGATAATGAGGCAGTGAAACTTTGGAACTATTCCAGAATATCTCGTAAACATTTCAAGATAGCCATTGAGGGGTGAAATACTCAAACTTTTATTGTTATATAAACAAGCTATTAATGAAATAGGAACAATCGCGAGACCGAGAGGAGAATAAATTTTTAACAAATTTGGAATAAGGTAGCTACGCATTAAGAGAAGCATCACCCTGAGCCCCATCACCGCGATAGGAATCCGAGTGGGTAGCAACTGAGATATGAAAGTTGACTTTAGACATTAAAACTGAATTAGATGAAATCTTAATAATATATCTCGATCATTAATTAATTATACGTAAATATTGTGAAGCATTCTAAATAATAATCTAACATTAGATTAATGTAAATGCAAAACCCCGATTGCGCATAATATGTTATAAATCCAGTTCGTCCCGGTTTAGCGCCGAATTTTCACGAAATATAGCAAAAAATCATTGGTGTTTAAAAGTATAAAATTATAAATTCATGTTAAAAATAATTCAATGTCATGGTAATGAAAACAAATAAAATCTATGACATAACGTCTGTCGGGACAGTTGTCTCTAATTTCTGCAGCGAAAAAGGATTTACTTTGATGTTTTTTTCACATTTTGGTTACAATGTTGAAATTCCACAATGATCAAAATGTTATATAGCCTATGTCCATAACAAAAAATGTAGGATTCTCTTTAGAATTTGAATTTATGATTCTCTTTAAAAAAATCTTTTTCAAATGGTAAAATATTTTTTTCAGTCGATCCAGTAGTTTCGGACCCTCTTTTTTTGTTAACGCGAGAATGTCATTTACGCGCCTTTACTGGCCCTGGGTGTGTGGGGCTCGCGGCACATTATAGTGCTGAATACCCACAAAAACCACCGCGAGTGCCATCCGTGCCGCCTTTGGTGAGGTGCCCCGGAACAACAAATCATCAGGGCACCTCGACGGCTAGTCAGCCCCCGCAGCAACTGACGCTACCAACATAGGGTTGTCCCGCACCATAGGATAACACAACTGACTTTGTGACAATGCAATGGGGTGAGGCTCGCATCCTCACCCCTTGCCCCGTGCGCAAAGGCGCCGGGGCGAGGCGCAAAAGAAACGGGGACTAAAGAGGAAAATGTCATCTTTAGTCTCCGTTACTTATGAGGGGGTACAAAGAGCCGCACTTCCTCAGTTTAATTGGCTTCGCCCAATGTGTCTCGCACTAAGCTACTGAGTCCCACCGCCAAGACAAGGCTTGGACCATAGTGGGGAGTATCGGACATAGGGTCCGATATTACTCCCCATCAATGCAATCCAACAAATAAACAATCAAATGATACCATTTTATAACATCAATATTGATGTACGTACAATTATTGCCACTTTATTAACATACGTTAAAATCCAGGATGTATTAGTGTCACAGAAGTCAACATCCCTACATAATACACACGCGCTTACAAGTTGCACAAGTTCAGTTGAGTAAAAATATCATAAAAATGCTTTTCACTTTTTAAAATTAGTTCATGAAATCGTTTAGAATTTCTACCGTAGATACGAGGTAGAGCATTAAGCTATCATATATCAAAGCTTAAAATCCAAGGACGTGAGGTGGTGTAATTAAAAGATGCGTAACGTTTCGTGTATGCATTCGTATTTACTTTATTACTCTGTCATTTACAATTACCAACTATTATTTGCATATTACGTTGCAGTATAATACATAATTATCTATTTAATACATGATCACAAGAAGTGGATATAGAACATTCTATTGTCACGTTACCATATTATCTTCAGTTATCAATCGAATTGTTGGTAGAATTAAACGCATGTTCTATATTTAGGCTTACAGTATATTTAATAGAAATTCAGTTAATTTCTATTACGTGCTGAAATTCTATTAACAGATCATTTAATTAATGCCCATCAATCACAAACCCTCAGTCTGAATAGGTTTTTCTTTTTTCTATCGGTTATTGTTAAAGTATCTTGACAAAATAAAATCACCTTAATCAATACTTCACTTGATTTAAAAAATCTGTTCAATTTTTTATTATATAGGCCTTTTAGAGCAACTCATTATATTAATAGCTGTGTCAACTCATTTTCGATAAAAGCCTCCTTCAAGGTTTAACAAAACAATGTCGAGATTTGGATACCTAAACGTTTCTTAATTAGCTCATTCTTTCCATTAATATATTATGTTTTTATTTATTTTACAATTCATGTACTTATTATTACTTGTACAACAGATAAAAAAATCTTTATTATAAAATAATGGTAGAAAGGTAAAACTTATTCATCAATTAGAAGCAAAGCTAATCTACTATATCTACTATGTTGTGTACAGAAACAAGCAAACGGACAGGTTGTTACTACCGATGAATCTTTTTTAATAGCATAAGGGGACAAACGATTAATCGGAGCTTATCGATGACTACCGACGCCGATGGACATTCGCATGATTGTTGCTCTCCTATCATCCCCCCAATGGGCCACCGGCTACTCACAAACCGCATGAAAGGCGACAGCGACGTTGTCATTTTACGCCGGTATCAATGAACGTGAGGTTGCATAGGCGGATGTAGTGTCATGCACCATGCAAGGCACTTCCTACATGATTACCTACATCCTTATATTTGTTATTCAGACTTGTTTCCCTCATTCCCCCCTTCTTTCCAAGGGGGCATCGGAAACTCATCAACCACACGAAACGTGATATCATAGTTGCTTATCACTTTGCAGTGGTATCGTGCGAGCGGGATGTACCACCACAGTAGTTCCGGCTCAATTCGGCTACATTGCAGCTTTACACTACTTCTCATAAAAAACGTGTTATATTATATTTTATTTAATAATAATGGAGCTCATTAAACTTCACTTATTTTCAATAGTGAATCTATAAGGGCGAGGGCGATATAGTTTGTTACACATAACATGCCAGTTCTCAGCAACGTAAATTCATAACTCCATAATGAAACAAAGGAATAAGATGTAGAACAAAGTCAGAAAATAACAAAAGCTCCATCTCGTCAGAAGCTTTCGAGAGCTTAACATGACGCTAGGGATTAACTACAGTTACCGAGACTGGTTTAACATGCAAACTTTGCGATAACCTTCACTTTTTAATGTAAGGTAGCTCCAGAAAATATCTGATGAACATGGAAGTAAAATGAGGCAAAGTTTTTGTTTATAATAAACTAACCTAACATTAAATTGAAAAAAAAAAACAGAATGCTTAAAATATGTTTAATGTAGTTCGCGTTATCATGTCGAATACACCATCATCATCTCTTATCGGTCCACAGCTGGACATAGGCCTCTCTCATTGAACGCCAAGACGACCTATCTCCTGCTACTCTCATGACGAATACAGTATATCTGTATATCACAAAATTTGTCAGTCCGTTCCGGCTATAACAGGGAACAAATTCAATGAAAAATATATCTGCACGTATGTAACTATATTATATACATACATAGAAATACACACATGTGCTCGATAAACATTTCAATGTCATTTGATACAGCTATAAAAGTAGGATTATACTAGGATTATACTCGTATGATCACAATAATAACATTTTCAGTGTCCGAGTTTCTTTAATTAAACAATTTCTAAAGTTTTTTTTTTATTTTTACATTTGTACATTTTTATTGTACATTTACGATTACTACTTATTTGTTACATTTAACTTGCTCCATGTTGGAGGACAAGTGATGAGAGCACTTCCATCTCGATCCAGGTTAATCGTGCCAACCAACGAAAGGAAAAATATCGACTCTGCAGTCGTTACTTTGTTACTTTGAAAGTGACATAAATGCAGTGAAAAATATTTTTTTCAGTATAAAGGGGGCGGCGAGCCTTTAAATCACTACACATTCCCATAGGTATATGCATAATTGTAAACAGACGTATGGGCAATACGTCCTTCTCTCAAACAAACCGCATGAAACGCGATAACGTAGCTGTCAGTTTGCGGCGGTAACATGAACCCGGTAACACCGGGTAAATTCGGCTGTAACGGAACATAATGCGTAGACCTTAAAAGACAGCACTCGGCGGTGCCCCAGTCAATACAACGGTGCCACATCGTCTGTCGACATGCCTAAGTGTTGAAGTGTTTGGACAATAAAGCCGCAACATTGGTACGATTAAATGATCAGAGTTAGAAGCCAATCTAGCACCAGAAAGTTGGTCGTCACATGTGGGCCTCTTAAACAACCTCAGAGTCACTCAACATGCTATGGAAGGAGCTAGATTGGTATTTCTTTGCGAGATATGGTCTGAAATTCTGAAAATGAGGACGAGGGTAACCGACATAGCTCAGAGAATCAGCAAGCTGCAGTGAATTGCCACTTTCGTTCAGAACCGATGGCCGTTGGGGAAAAGGTTCTCGAGTGGCGGCCCCGCAACGGAAGACGGAGTGTCACCCGGTGGCCTGACGATCTTGCTAAGGTGGCGCGGGGCCGCTGGATGCAAGTGGCTCGTGACTGAGACACATGGCACCCTATAGGGGAGGCCTACGTCCAGCAGTAGATGTCATACGGCAAAATTATTATTAGCCGTAGTATAATAATAATAACATCTGTGGACTTATCACACCACGTCAGCCTAGCCCTGTGCTCATACATTATTTTACAGGTTTTTATGTTACAGGTACTAGAGAAAGGAAATGTGTTTAATATTTTTATTTATTTAAGAAAATATTTTTATTTATATTTAAGGTTTTCATTATAGAAATACATATAATACATGTATAAACATCTATGACCATAGCGGGATTCCAACCTGCGACCTCTGTCGTAACACGCGGACTAACCGCCACGTTACCGACTGAGCCAGCTGCTGCTGATGATGATAAATATTATGGCGTCAAAATTCTGTTCTTACAACACCTCCACTATATAGAACCTTATTGACCCACCGACCAGTATAAAGTGTATTTCATCAGATGAACAAAGAATGAAAATTATGATTGTTAAATAGCTTTTAACAAAAAGATATTTCACGTTGAGAATTGTATTTAAAAGTTTTGCTGGACGTTTGCCAATGTTTATAATGGCTGTATAAGTTTGAACGTCTTCAATCTTGTTACCACAGTACTATCGTGACAAGAAATGATTAGTCCTGAATGGGAGAGCGCAATATTTTTAAAGATAACAATGTGTATTTATGCTGACAACCGGTTGGTGCAGTGGTAAAATGGCTCGGGTGAGTCGTGCATGCTGTGTCAGAGATCACAGGTTTGAATCCCGCCCAGGTCTTGGATGTTTATCTATGTATTACTTGCATTTCTGCAATAAAAGAAAATAATTACATAAAATTCCTAAATTTGTGTTGATAAGTATTAAGTATATTTCCATTGTCTAGTTAGTACCTGTAACCATAAGCCTGAGCACAGATTCCGCATATGTTTAATTATATTTCCGTAAATTTTATTGTAATATCGGAATTTTGCCAGCTTGTGTCAAGATGGATGCCAGTAGCAATAAGATCGACCATCTGGGCGTTCATTGAAAGAGTCTATGTCCGAAAGTAGGCCGATAGAAGTTGACAATGATGATAATGATAGCTTTATTGATAATAATTACCATTAAATGCTGAAAGGCCTACATTAAGTATGCATCTACCTGTGTTTCGCGAGGAAGGGCGTCAACATCTTGTCATTGTGTCGGGTTTATTCGAGTGTGCTCAATGAGAATATTATGCTCAATTGTTATTTGAAAATATTTATATTTATTTAAAAATTGTTATTTAAAAATATATATATATATATACTACAAGAGCTCGTAATTTCAGAAGCTCTTGGCCGAAAGAAGAGTAAACCAAATAGATTAAAACCTCGGGCCACATTCGGCACTTGTAGAATAAAGGTTACTAGATATGCTACTACTTATTTTGGAGATGCTAAATATTTATCGGCACATACTGTCCAAGGCAGATAGAAACGTTTAAGAATTGCTATGCAGGCCATTTTAAACACTAAGACAGGTGCGACAGGATAACTTTCACACATGTGGTATTGTGTAAGTTATCAGGTCGGGTCAAATAGAGTCGTTATTTCGTGGCATTCGTTGCAATACCTTAGTAAGAGGTCGTAGTAGCCGGTTCGGGATGGATGCGAGGAGCAGGAGATCGGTCGCCTTACCGTTCACTGAGAGAGGCCTATGTCCAGCAGTGCACCGATAAGGGCTGATAATAATGATTATGATGATGAAGAGGTAGTGACATGCTACATTGCAGTCGTATTGAGCCGTCACAACTGGAGGAGTACCTCTCGCGCATACAATGCCGCTGTAAAGTGACATCTGCGGTGTCACGTTTCATCCAGTTTGTGAGTATCCGGTGGCCCATTGGAGGAAGAAAGGAGGGCAACCGATGCGTTGCCATATATTGTTGGATAGTTATTATGCGTATGTTCATAGGTCTCGGTAATAATGAAAAGTCTCCGATTACGCGTTTGCCACCCTATATTATAAAAATTATTCTCATCCTATTGGAAAAAGACTGGTATAGCCGTTACACATTTTCAGTACGTATATAATTCCGCTATATCATTCAGTTTGTATTATTCAATGCCACTTGCTTGGATTGCGTTAAATCGACGCATCATATCAACATCAATTTGTCATACTGCCCGCATCCTACATTCCAAGTATATCTTAAGACGAAAGATTAATCTTAATACATTATACCCAGTTGGTACAAAAAATAAATGAAGCTCGGCTTGTCAGGGTACTACCGTACACTAGTCCAGCTTTATGTCGGTGCTGGAATGGATGGATCTCCCCCACCCCCTCAAGCGTGATCTCCTCGATGCTTGATAGTGATAGGTCATGGGAGGCGATGGCCTCTTTTTTGTAAGACGGTCATGTCCCAAAAAGAGGCTGCAGGGCAGGCCAGAGAGGTGGATAATGGATTTCCACACAGGCAACGGATAGAAGCACGGAGAAGGCATTATGCACAGCTTATGACACCTCTCTAAATAGGAACTAGGGACAGGATGGGAACCACCCTACTTGACGGTCCCGACGTCGGCGGACGCTGATGTAGGTTGTCAGACAAGCCATATTTTGTAGGAGTCCGATCCCTTAAGAGGGACGACCCAGTCGCCGAGGTACTACAAGATAGGCGGTCGATGGCACCTGCAGGTTTTTAGTGGGTATTTGGTTTATCCGCGAGGCCCACATACCAGTGGAAACCACCCAGGACCGATGGCTGTATTTCGTCTATAATAATGGTCCCGAATTGAGATTATAATTATAATTGAATTATAATTTCGATAGTTAAACTCCAATGAAGTCTTTGTAAGCATGTTCAATCTCAACATACGTGGCCTTGAGTCTTGTTCACAGGTATCATCTGAAAGTATGTGGGGTGAAAATATTCAACTAAGGACCAGTTGGGTTTCAAATCTTTATTGCCTGTCCGGGGACTTGTTACCGTCGGCCGAAGCACGTACTACACAACGCCGACGACACGATAGCCATAGCAGTTGCTAAGTCCGCCCTTGATCACAAACAAAGACACATCACGGCACGCATCCGCAGTGGAATGCCAATAGGGCCAACTAACGGATAGCAGATTTTAGTCGGTAGTAGCTATCGCTTTACGGCCTAAGCCCAACACACACTTCAGGCCCCTTTGGATCGGCTGTAGTGCGTAAATGCATTTTTCCAACTAGAACCAACGCCATAAACACCGCTCGTACCGGTCGACCGATGAAACTTTATATATGCGTGACACAGTTATAACACATATGACTGACAGAATGACAAACTCACACATTGCTTACGGAAACGAGCCCGGGTTCGAATCCGTAAGTTGATCCTTAGAGATAAAATAACGCGACTTTAGGGAGCCCTAATAATAATAAATTAATCAAGTACACGGCTATTTGCTGATTTGTAGTTCAAATTAACGCCTCCCGGCAGGGGGGGTGGGATGAGGAGGCCGACCTCCTCAGATAAGCATTAAATGAGCTCAATTATCCTTATCTACGACACCGCAACTTAAACGGCAATGTGCGGTGACAGTCCCACTACTGAGGGGAGGCGGACCGCTTCCCCCTTTTCGGTCCCGAAAATAGTTACTATAGGATACACCCACAATCAACCCGGTACATCTCTTCCCATCTCCGGTAAAAGGGGTCTGTCCCCCTATCGTCTCCCTAAACCTGAAGACACACAAGTCTTCGCTAGTCAGTTGAACGGTTGAGACTGGACAAGCGCCGCCAACCAGTAGTAGGGCCCTCCAAAAAAATACCTGTCCGGAATGAGGTGCTTCACTGTCAAGTTATACCAGACACATTCTGACTATGAATTAAGGAATAATGCACTTGTGTTTGTGCAGACAATATGTACACTGTGTGTTTGCTAAGCTTTATATAATACACTTGCAGCGCCCCGCGGTTTCACTAGCTCAAACTAACTTCAAAACTGTAGAATTTTCATATATATAAAAATATCTACCCTTTCACCCCTTCGGTGTAGAGATTCCAAAAAAATCTAATGCTCCTCTACACTCTCCAAGGAACACACATGCCGAAGTACTGCTTCTTTCGTTCAGTAGTTTCGGCTGTACGTTGTCATCCAGTAGGTCAATCAGTCTCAGTAACGCTAAAAGTTTACACAGACTACCAAAACTTTTTACTATAGGAAGGCAAACGAGAAATTAGAGACTATTGATAACTTCTGACCCCCATAGACTATAAGCTCGATCAAGACCCTAATTACAATTATTTGTATTCAATTTATTTTTCAGATATGATGGACTTATCGTTTTAGTAAGAGGTAGCTGAACAGCCGAACCGAACCTGCACGTCCGCGGAGTTACATCCCATTCACATAATGACGCCTTAAATCGTAGGGTGGTCCTTTGGAGAGGATGAGGTGAAGGGGAGCTACTTATCTGCATCACCACTATCCATGCGGATGGTAGTGGTTATTGGTCGTCACCAAATGGTTCTAATTACCCGTTTCTCCTTTATGATTAATAAGGTAAATCGTATATGTAAAATTCTCGTGTCACAATGCTAGTTACCTCACTCCACCAAACGGCTTTACCGATTTTCATAAAATTTTATATGCATATTCAGTAGGTCTGAGAATCGGCTACAATCTATTTCTACCCCTAAGTGACAAGTGTTGATCACCCTTAACACTTTTTTTATGTTACAATAACACGTTACAATAACAACAAATTTTATTTATGACAGAACAACGTCTGTCAGAATAGGTAGTAAGACAAATTGTAAGTCAAAGCAGCAAGCCTATAAATGCATTTTCCCTCATATAAAAAATAAATCATGCCTAACATTTGAATGTAAATGTTAAAAATCTGTGTACACTTGCAACTTCCCGAAAGGCAATTTAACACAAGCACTTAAGTTGTAGACAATATAGATTTCAGACACGGCAAGTCTAAAATTATCCGAATCCTGCGGGGCCTGGCAACTTTATAAGGCTATAAACATCTCGTGTAGCTTTACCTCATGCATCTCATGGCGGGCTCCGCACTAAATATAGCTAGATCAATACGAATTATTCTCACCAGACATTGCTATGCAGGCATTGTATTTTTAGAATATAATCCTCTTTTGTTAGTCCTTGCATGAAGTATAGAATATTGTAGAGATGTTTCATATCATGAATTTTCCATTTCATAACTAAATTAAATAGTTTGGTCGTATAGTAGGTACTGGCCAAATTATATACCCGTATTCTTTATTACGCGCGGTACGTACTTACTCCTGTAGCAATAGTTACCATGACACTACATAAATGCTTATAAAGTATTACTTCTAACCGTAACCTGTGAAACCAAAATTTGTAATTTATTTTCCAATTAAGTTTCAAATAATTAACCGAGACTATAGTGGGGACTTGTAAATATTATGATTTTAAGTGTAATAACTTAACAATACAACTAAAATAATAAATTTACTCATTATTTATCTCATCTCAAATGCAATAAGTAATATTTAAAAACTCTAAAAAGAAATTCATTCCACATCGTTCTCAACCCCGTGTCACATTTTCTTATTTAAGCGTTATGTTTCCTACTATATTATATGTGGATGTAAACATAGGCCAGTAAACATATCCTCTTAATGCACAAGCTTGTCGAATCCCAATTATTTAATTGTTCACGTTGATACGTGTCTGAACAAGACCGCATCACTAATCTTAACAATTTGTATGATGTAGTGCCACTTCTGCTGTGTAGCTTAAAAGGGCCGGTGGTACGAAGTGACAGCTACGAAGTTGCGTTTTGTGCGGCTTGTGCGAGCCCGACGGTCTATTGTGAATGGAACGAAGGGGAGAAATGCATCTGCCTAACTGTTCCAGCTGATATGTTCATGGACCTTGTTTTTTTTATAATAAGGTAGGGGGCAAACAAGCAGGCAACTAGTGACTACCGCCGCCCATAGACATCCGTAAGACTAGGCATCTTACAGACGCGTTGCCAGCCTTTAAGGAATAGTTTCTTTACTTGAAGACCTCTAAGTCGTATCGGATCGGAAATACCGAGGGAGGCAGCTGGTTACACAGTACAGTTGCATCCAAATGACCGCTCTTATATCCCCAATGTTAATAAAAGTCAGAGCGCAAATCGAACAAAGAAGATAATATATAGCAAATTTTTTTGGCAATTTTAGATCAAGACTTCTCGAGTTTGTTTTTAATATTTTGGCTAAGCGCTCGGTACAACGGACTTACGTAGTATTGAAATATCTCTATTATAACAAAACTTTCAATTTCCTAAACTCTTAATAACATCATGATAAATGCCGACGATGTTGATGTTAACGTAATTAAAAAGCTTTTTACAAGATTATTGTGAACGAAACAAAATCACAAACAATCGCTTAAAATATATATTTTGCATAATTTCATATCGTTTATCCATATGAAGTGCCGTTTTGGGTAAATGTTCAATAGGGTAGATGCCACCCCCAGCCCCACTCCCGTCTAGCCACAGCCCGAGCGTCGAGCTGAGGCCGACCGGCAGTTTCATCCCGACTGGAGCGTAGCGCGGACGTCCCAACGTATTGGGTCTTTGGCGCGGGTCTACGTATTTTTCTATTGTGCTTTTTTTTTGTTCTTCATAGTTCATGTAGAAGATTTTCTGTGCATTCTGTTGGATTGGTATTCATATATGTAAGTAGTGTTTTACTTTTTAATTGCGAGAGCTTTTAACTTAATGTTTTTGATAGTTCGTAATTTTTTTACTCTAAATATTAATTAAATATACCTTTTATGCCTTCTTTTTGCTATGATATTTTCGGTATTAAAATGTTACAATTTCTTAGTTATAAAATGCAAGAAAGTAATCATTATATTTTATTATCATTTCTAATCTTTTATAAGTTAAAATTGATTATTATTCATAGCAAATGGGTTTTTGTTGTGTTTATTCAAGTAATATTTAACTATTTAGGTTCAATTTGTAACATCTCTGAGCATGTCAATTTAGGTATCCAAAATATTAATTACAAATTATGTGACATAATTTTGAAGAAGATGTTAAGGTAGGAGCGTCTCTATTTTTATTTATTTAATCATTGTTGTACACGGAGATTGTAAATTAAATTAAGCGAAACAATACTTAACATATAAACTATTTATTCCGTTCTAAACATTATTAGTACCTACTTAGGTATTATACGATAAGTTTATACATGTAATGATAAATAATTCAATACTTAGTTTTATCCGAATTTAATGAAGTTATGAATACTATAAAAAAAACTTCCTTTAAATTGCAATGCAACGAAAAGTTTAATAATTACAAATTGAAATCGATGGAAAGCCGACGACGGAGCCTTAAGGCTTTCAGGATTTCAAGTCACAGCCGGTTTTGTGAGTCAATTTAATCGTAAGTACTTCTTTCTTTAAGTCGATTAATTGATAATGCCGTTGATGTTTTACAACTGAGTAACCGAATCGGATCGCAACGACAAACTAAGTACCCAATTATTAACTTATTCAATTTCTGCGCATACATATGATTAATAATCTTAGGATATACGTATGTATCTGTATAGACGCCACCACAGTATCAGAAACATTTTGCCACATCTCATTGGCGTGAGATGATAGGGTATCTATTTCTGCGAGGCTAGCTGGCATCCAAAATTTTAGCACCGACTTTGCTTAAAATTCTCTTAAATATATAGAACTTCTGTAATAAAAAAGTATACGAATTTCGTCTAAAAATTTTGCTAAAAAGCCTTACTTGCACATTTTTTCTTAATCAGATGGCTCAATATTTCGCTGAATAGGAAAACCCGTAGAAGAACGGCTAAGTGCTAGCATGAGAGAATAAGAGCAAAAGGGATGTCAAAATGTACTTAAGAACGCAAAGTCGTTTTTCGAAGATATTTCGCAAGGCCCTCGAGAGTCTGCGAAGAAAAAAAGTACTTCCGCACCCGTCCGCCACTTTACACTTGGAGTCAAATGATGAATAAGCGAAAATGTTCTGCCTTACAAAACAAATTTACTTCATATTAATGCTTTAAGTTTACGCGAATGTTATTCATTAAAATAAAGTTATTTTTACGGGATTTTATCGTGGCTTATTTAACTATTTAAGTAGGCCGACATTTCACCCGTGACCATGGTTGCTGTAATGCTTCTTAAACGTCGGGCTACTCAAATAATTAAACAAATCGCAATGAAATCTGTAGAAATAGTTTTATTGTTGTACTTACTGCATTGCAAAAGGAAAAC
>JAFELO010000370.1:1117694-1142391 GCA_017140195.1 Eumaeus atala | reverse complement strand
AGCAATAAAATACACAAAATAAATGTATGTATTGTAGATACCTCTCGCTCACATGATACAGCAAACCAACTAGCTATGTTGTCGCGTTTAGTATAACGTCCGAAAAAAATAAGTTGTTTTATTAAATGGGCTATGCATGCATATGCGTAGCCTACCTTTCCTCCTCCAGAAACGCGATGTCCTACAATACTCTTATGCGTTATCTATAGTTAATGTCAACGTAACTGGCAGGACAAACAAATATTGCGCAATGCCCGCAATTTATTATTTCCTGTTTAAGGTCCTGGACATCAAAACCCGAGACAAAGGCAACATCTGTCACGGTTGACGGTAATCGTTACTTTTTTTATAGTATAGGAGGAATAACGAGTAATCGGAGCCTTTTTTACGACTATTGACCCCATCAATATCCGTATAATTATGTAATATGCCGATGCATTTCCCTCCTTTGCTTTCGCCCCTGTTAGGCCACCGCCTACTCTCAAACCGCACGAAACGTGACACTGAAGGTGTCATTTTACGGCGGTGTTATGTGAGCGAGAGGTACCTCCCCGGTCATGCCGGCCCAAATCCGTTGGCACTTTCTCTTCCTAATATACCACAATCCTTCCATATCTCTCTTCCATATCCATATATAATTCTGTTCATATAGCCGGTAATATCCGAAGTCCTATTATTCTATCATTTTAAAGACATGGATGGGAATGTGAGCGTCTCTATATTTCAGCGAAGGCCTTATATCAAGGAGCTTGTTTGCTGTAGGAGCACTAATCAAATCTTCCTCTATAATACTCAACGTACGAACGCTAGACCGGTAGCCTGTTGTACGAACGCGCTATTCAAACGTTTTCTTCAAAAGATGATCTGGAAATATTCATTCATATTCGGATACATTTTATAGAACAGATAAAATAGAAAACATTATCTATTAAATCACATTGGCACTTCAGATATTTTAGTTGGATACTGGATGGATACACACAATGTAATGAAGAATTTTTTAACTGTTTTTTAACAGTCTATATGAGTCTGAAACTGAAACTGAGGAACAAGAGATGATGTTGAAATATATCTGGCATGTGATGCCAAGTCTTGGCATGGCCTGAAAGTAAATGCAAAAGGCCAAACTCCCCTCGACATGACAGAGATGTGCCCATGTAAAGTTGTTCAGAGAACTTTCTGAGTATTATTATTGAAATTTGTAATTATTAACCTTACTGCTGATATTTATAAAGATATATCATAACAAAATTACTAGAATTTACATAGTTACGTTATATATTACAGAATGATCAATATAAACAAGAAGAGAGAAATGAATGTGGAGGAGGCAAGGCAGGTTTGTAAGGATCGTGATGTGTGTGTGTGTGTGCCTGTGTGTGCGTGCGTGCGTGTGAGTATGTGTGTGTTTGTAACAACGTAAGAATACCTCCTTGTTGTGTAAGAAACAAATGTTATCCTCTTGATTTGACAGAAACCCAGATGCTAGTTTTTAAAATTCATAATGACATGCTTATCGATAATCAGTCAGTTTTGGTGTTGGTACACAAATATACACTCATAGTTCCTCTAAAATGCGCCGAAAGGGTTGTAGCTCCAAAATGCAATTCGCCATGTACATTAAGATATTGAGGTCATATCCACACATAGCCGCGGGCTGTTGTAATCTGTTTAGACTGACAACACTAATGTTGCATGTGTATTTAGTCTGTCTGTTTATCTCTACAGCGACACAATGTTCTGCCATAATTTACAATAATAATTTTGACATCCAATTTATCTAGCGAGTCGCAAGCCTAATAATTTCGTAGGCGGTAGCAATTTGAAATATTAAATTGAAGGATGTGTAAGTATGGGCGTCGGAATTACATGCAATGTTTTCCGTTTACTATTTAGCTGATTTCCGTCATCATTGTACTCCCGGGAACGTTCTCATTGTAATAGGCGTTTTGATATTTGGAACTATTGGAAAGGGTGCCAATGAAAACCTTTCAAAACAAGATTTGTGACTAAAAAAGTTATTCGGTCCTCAGGCAGACCTTAATAGTTAATCACTTAATGGCCTATCATTCTAATATTTTCCCTCGGATATCCTAGTATGCCAACTAAGGGGTGTGTTTTAACATATATTTTAGAAAGAATATAGCTGGTAAGTTAAATCCTATTGACTACCAGGATATCATCATCTTATGTTGTGCCTTGCTTTTAGATTTTCAGTGCGAAAAGTATTATTGATTCTTAACAGTTTTTAATTGACTTTACAATAGTATTGTTAAATAAATAAATCAGCAGACTGGATGTATTCAACTTTCTATCTACTGACGTATGACTGTCGCTGGAGACAGAGTTTGTGACATACTTCAAGTTGCGTCGCATTCTCCAGTAGCCAGATGTATCTATAAATATAATATTGAAAACGCCTGTCAGAGATAATGTACAATAATAATAAAGTTGTCCTAGCCGAACGCGCCACAGCGGTCATCTCTATTGCGAAGAGGCATCTCCACATTCTAAATTATAATGCACAAGTGAGAAGTTTTTCCATATTCTTTTATTCTGATGGAACGGTTATCTGACGCGACCGGAGAGAAATCGCAGGGCCCATCGCCTAACAACTATTGCGATAACTGTAACTAATATGTTGGAGGTCCTACCTGCATTATATGTTATAACTTATGATTATACTGATATCTTACATCCAAATTTGAAAAGGGAAAGAGAAAAAGGAAAGAAAAGGAGTAGAGCTCTGAAATGGAACACACAAACAATAAGATTCCCATTCTCTTGGCTCCATGAGACAACTAAAATCAGACAAGGTATATATGACTTGTTACAATAACATAGAATTAAACAACCAAATTTTCACATGTGCCTCATACTATCAAAACTAACACATTAATGATACAGTCTATCAAATTAACAGCCATACAGATCATATAAATATCTATATCAAAATGCACACTTAAGAGAATAAAGACATTTTAATATTAAAACACAAGATATGAAACATGGCGTCGATAAGGGTTCCCGGCGGAAAATGAAAAAATATTTAATTATGATTTGGCGATGGCAGATAGCATCAGACATCCCAAATATATCCATTCTCAACTCCAAAAGGAAAAGGAGTGACATTACTTCAACACATATAACATTAAGCCCTACAGTCAAAGATGACAGATATACTTTTGTATAAAGTGTTTATGTAGCAAAATATAATTACTACATATTTAAATAAATAAATAAAGTAAATAACATGCCCTGTATACCGCCAACTTCCGGTATCCGAACTGTTAATACAAATTGAATGCCTTTTGTTCCGTACAACCCGGGACTCAAACCCCCGGATCTCACGTCTGTGGCTGAACACACCAACAGACTACAAGGCAGTCAGGTATAGTATACAAAACAGAGATCGAATACGTAGTTTATGCATGTAGAAATCAATACAATACGTTAAAGTCACTGGGACTCACAGCGGAGTATATATTTTTAATGATTGCGCTCCTAGGCTTTCCGCAGTTATTGTTTAATTTTTAATCCCCAGCGTACCATTCGAACCACTAACGGATATTAAATAAATGATTTTAATACAAAAACACTCTACACGAGTGTTTCAACCGAACGACATTTTAAAATATAACGAGTTGATTTATTGTATTCAATTAAGTTTATTTCACCTGATCATCATTAGAATTTATATTCAACGAGCATTACCCTGCGTTTTCACCCGCGTAACTCAGGTTCTATTTTTTTTTCTTTCTCGATAAATGGACTATTTAACACAGAAGAACTTTTTTAATTCGAGCCAGTATTTCCTGAGATTTAAAACTTTTTTTAGACCTTTATATTATCAGTATAAAATTAAGTTTATTCTACTTGAACGTCATCAGCATTCGTATTTTATAATTCACTGGCATCCACTTTTAGTAAAGCTAATTTCATGCTCCATATCAGCCGATTGGACTGGCACGATCAGGCTGGTACTCCTCCTTCACAAGAGGCGAGGGAATGAGGGCAGCAAGTATGCATGACAGTTATTCGGATGTCTCCATTCGTTGGTAGTCACCAAAATGGTCTCACTGCTCACAAGTGTGCGCGCAGACACAAGTGCACTCACTCTTCCCTCATTATCCTATTTCGATGGTATGCATGGATGGAAGGCAATTCAGACTGATATCGTAATGTGCTCTCAGTAGTACGGGGGCATGACACCGCTAACTTTTTGACTTCTGACTGTTATTAGAACTTGAAAAATTCCAATAATACTTTAGTCTGACCTCTATTAGAACCTGGACCTCACATGTTCAACGTGTTCAATCACAGTCGTTTGAACATTCTCACCACTAGACCACGAGGTAGATTCGATATATTAATTGAATGAACTACCATTAATACGTGAATGAAAATATGAAACCATTTACACAATTCAAGATCACATCATATAGTTTACGACTGAAAACTATTAAAACGACATACGGTCGCAGTAAACGCCGGATATATCCGAAGTCACAAATGGAAACATTAGTTCGTGTAATCTCGTCATCCGATATGCACATTAACTGGCAGTTACAAAAAAACATGAACTTTGTTACACGTGTTTTGAAGTTTATTTTCATTTAGATTTTTTTCATCGGCTCACGTAAAGCAGGTACTATAAATAAATATTTTTATGACTATCCAAATAAAGTAAATATTAGTAAATACACAATAGATAAATAATTAAATCGTGTGTGTACTTATGTACACGCGTTATAAGTTATAACCCCTTTGGCGTAACAAGAGCAAAATATTCTTATAAATTTTATCTTTCGCCCTATCCTACGTTTGTAGAAAAAACGACTCACAATAAAAAAAGGTATTTAATATGTCAAAATTTACTCTTATAAATTTTCTCTTAAGCGCCAAAATAAGTAAAACTTCAAGAGTCTTATTCTAAAGTTAGACTATCATATTACACGCAGCTATATCAGCTACTTCATTAATTAAAAAACATTACAATAACAATATTTGAAGATTTTACGATAAAATAAGCGGTTGGTTGCTTGGGTTGGCTTAAATTAAGTAAAGACTGGCTTAAATTAAGCATAAGATTGGAACAAAAGAAACACCCCAATTTACTATGTACGATAAAAGTGTAGGTAACGACAACACACTTTCCCAGCACAACAATATAATAACAAAACAGGCACACGTACTATAAAATGTATTAAAGCATCTCTTGTGCCTAGAAATGTCCGTCGCATTTTGAGCTGTTTGTTTATTGAAACCGTGAGTTGAAAAAAACAGTAAAATTTCGAAAATAGAATGCACGTTTGACACTGTTGCATTTGAATCTGGAACGTGTATTGAGTGTGTAATGCCTCTGATCCTGTCTCATAATGGCGCCAGTGGAGGTCATCGGTTACTGAACGGATATGTTGCATCTCTATTCTCTATGGCTCTGTAAACGATTGTTTAACATACAATACAAACAATATGTGCATATTTATCCCGCCTGCGCTCTGTTTGAACGACGCTTAGCATCTGCGAAACAGTAAAAAGTAATGTATTAGAAGGTTTACCGGTAAATTGGTTATTTTTAGACGTCGAAGTTCCGCATTTACCTACTTTATTCTTCGCTTTTCGCAACATTTACGGTGAATATACACGCAAGTTTTGCGTGGATATAGAACATAACGATGTCGTTTGGTAACAGGATTTTGCTCTATCAATATTGGCTATCAATTTGAAGGGCAATTTTTTTTGGCACGTCATATAATTCGAGCAAATGATAAAAGGATAACCTTTATATAAATTCCCAATGTTCGTTTGTCTTACAACATGGAGCGACATTATGACTTGATGTGCTTTATTATTACAAAAAATAATATTCTTTCTTGTTAGCGTTTAGTCAAAGAGTAAAAATCGTCCCATTTTGCTCCTTGAATATTTTTTTTTTGCTCCTGAACATCTTCAGTATCCATAGGCTTATCAACTGTACAGTAATGAAATAAAAATGTGTCATCTTGTTCTGCGGTGTATAATACATAACTTAGACGGCAGTGGGTATGGAACCTATTGATTTAGGTAATAAGCCTTGTCGTGGCGGTGGGGCTGAGTAGCCTGGGTTGAACCCTGGGGAAGCCAATTGTGCCGAGGAGGATATTTGCTCCCCTCTTAGGGGGGGGGGATTGTCCTGTAGTGCTAGACAACACTATCTGTGGAGGTGGAGTTGGTCCTTTAGGGGGCTGACTAGCCGTCGAGGTGCCCTGATAATTGTTGTTCCGCGGCACCTCTTTGTAGATATTCGGCACTATCATGTGCCGCGAGTCCCACACACCACTGGACCCAGGGCCGGTGAAGGCGCGTAAGTTCGTTTCCCTGCGTCAACAAACAAAAAAGGTAATAAGTAACATACCGATATAAAACGGTCTGTGTGTACTTATATACAAGCGTTAGAACTTAGGTTAGGTTAGGTTAGGTTAGGTTAGTCGTACTCCTACATACATTAATTCTAGGTTGAAAAGAATTACGTTTTAGTTCAGTTCAAGGTATTAAAAATTATGGTGTTTCCATAAATTTGGGGATGACGTTATATCTAGCGCAGTTATTTTTTCTGAAAATTCTAAATACGATGTAGGTTTTCCTGTCATGTAATGAAATTAAATCTTAACATTAAAATTATTATGTTAATGTCAATTCTTTCTTACATCATATCTAAGAAACATTGTATCAAAATTCATTAAAATCATTCTCTTTTGCAACTGTGTGGTATTTATGAAATATATATATTATATAGTTGGTAACTATAAAATAAGTTTCGAAGTAGGTGAAAATAAAAACAAAGCCCAAAGATTTCGGAACATAAACATTTCAAAGCAAAACTATTATTATGTAAAAATAGGTGCCATTCCACACAATCGAAGTAGTAAAAATACACATTGAATTGTAAACCGTACGCAGACTTGAAGGGTTCTTTAGACTCGTCTACAGTGAAAGGTCACGTAAACAGTCTTATAGCTTTGCCTTAAAAGCCTATTCCTGTAACTGATAAAATCGAGATACTGACCTCGCCATATCTTTCGTCACAAGGATAAGAGGAACAATGAATTTTAAATCGATGTGACTTTTAAATAAATGTTATCCTGGTAATTGTTGATGTGGGTAATGGAGCTCGGATATATCTGGAGATATCGCAGTTCCAATTTATTTTGTACCTAACTCTATTTTTTTTATACAATGATACGAACGTTTATATCTTTGAAAGCTTGGAACCCTTGACGATGGAGTACAATAGGTTTAATAATAAATAAATAGAATATGTAATAAATAAAAAATAAAAACGAAATGATATTGTCACTTACGTATATTACATTTAAGCATTGAATGCGTGCCGTGGTGTGCGTATCTTTTATGCAAAATTAGCCCCGTGATCTAGTGGTAAGCATATTCAGCCACAGACATGAGGTCCCGGGTTCGAATCCCGGGTCGGACCATACAAGAAGTGGTTTAAGGATTTTTTCAAATTCTTATAACTGTCCGGAGTGAGAAAGTGGGCGGTGTTACACCCCCGTGCCTCGGAGAGCACGTTAAGCCGTCGGTCCTGCGCCTGATTTTTCTCCGGTCGTGTCGGATTGCTGTCCCATCTGAATAGGAGAATGAAGTAATGGCGAGTACACATGTGCCTGCGCAAACACTTGTGCACTATAATATGTCCCGCGAAGATGGCTTTTCTCAATAGAAACAGCCGCTGTAGCTGAAATTCGGCTAGGACGACATTATTATTATTATATAAATATATACATTTCAGGAAATAAAATTAAGTATATAAAAGATTTACTTTTTCTACTGACAGATAAAAAATCGATTCATTTTAGTATCCGTGTAGTTTATAACGGATCGAGAATTAACCATGGAGCAATTGTGTTATTATTATGTAAATAACGATAACACAAATCAATAAAACCAAGCATGAGACAGCGGTCCCGAATCCATCATCAAGTCTATCAAAATCGAATAAAGTACAATTTTCCCCTATTACCGCCCCCGTTCTTCCGTCATTTTACGTATCGTTTCCGAACCTAAAGGAGGGTAAGAAGATGAAAATAATAAATCCGAATATGCACGGCCTGAGCGAATGAATGAAACACGATATTCGCTTCATTCGGTAACTGGCGATCCATCAAAAATTAAATGTTGACGATATCTAATACCGACTGATTGATGGCGTCTGGTACCATGCTACGTGTTCACGCCTGATTGTCGCTAAGTAGGAACATTGCCAAGAAGTGACCGATGGGATTCCAGTGCCGATCGCATAGAATCGTGTACTGCCCAAAATATCATGCTTATTGTTATAATTCTACATTTCTTGAAACGGTGTTTTCTATATACCTTATTTATTTGAGAGAATAAAACAAAATGAAAAGACATTTTGTTTTACTCTCTCAAATAAATAAAGTTTTTACTACTATACGATTATTATTTACATTCAATTACTCATTATAATGAATAGTAAATATTTGTATATATGAAATCATATATATGATATTTAAAGATTGTCAACATTACTACTTCTACACTCCTATATACTTAACAAGTATATACTAATCCTACCAATGTTATAAGTGTGAAAGTTTGTATGTATGTCTGTTATTATTCTAAGCAAATAATACACAGGGAATGAAATTTGGGAAAGGCATAGATACAGATCTGGAATAATCTAGAATATTGTTTTCATCTCGAATTGCTTGACCTCATGATCATAACTTTTACGCGAATAAACTCCGACCACAGCTGGTTCTTCTGATAACTTTTATTTTTTATCATTCCTAATCTGAGAGGAACAAATGGCTGATGGGCCAGTAGGGCTCTGGAATGGAGGCCGCGTTCAGGAGAACGAAGTGTTGGTCGACCGTTCACGAGGTGGGAAGACGGTCTCAGTGCAGTGGCCGGTCCAGCGGCCGGATCGTTCGTCGTGACATTCATTGAAAGAAGCCTATGTCCAACAGTGGGCCGATAAGGGCCAATGATGACGATGATGAGTCTGATCGTGTTTGTGGTAAACAACAATAAAAGTTGTGGGCGTGATAAACAAATTGCTAGAAGAATTAAGTGATTTGAAATGTAACGGAACAATGATGGCTTCCCCAGCCGGAAGCATGGCGGATTTTTTCCCGTAAGCCACGACAACAATAGGCGCTTATATTATACGCAGGTCGGGTGCTTTTGTTTTATTAATTACACAACGGTTGAATTAATTCAGCTTAAATGCGATAATGCTGCGATACCTCTTTGTGTTATAACACTATTACATTTTAATAGTGAAGCCAGTAATGGCGGCCGCTTATCATGTGTATCAATATCCAGGAGCTGTTTGTCCATGCTATTTACTGATTTTTGTATGGTATCAGGAGCAAACCTGTGAGTACCGAAGGGTCGCCATTGATATCAGCTTTATTATAATGCGTTGCTCTCTTTTCCTTCTCTCCTTCAATGGATGACCGAAAACCCACAATCTGCACGAGACCGTCAATTTTCAGAGGACAGGGCGTCAAACCGGCACATATGGCTGCATACATACTATCCTTTTATTTAAAAAAAGAACGGAATATGAATATATTTTTTACATAACAACCAAGTACCAACATTTGAGCATTTTGAGCTACAAAACAAAACCTACAGATACTTAGTTATCTACTACCAAAAGCCATAAATATACTGATCAACAAAGAGTAAACCTCATTTGTTACAATCTAGCTACCACGTGACTCTGGCGCAGTATTCTGTGACCAGCCATAGGCAGTGTCTGCTTATGGCTGGTTCACTGAATCCTATTAAAGCGACGGTTAGCATATAGGAACTTAACTGGTATATAAACTGGAAATTATTATTTCACAGGTTTCGATTATAAAGTATACGTAGCATCTGGTGGGTTTTTTTATGGAATAGGACGGCAAACTAGCAATCGGAGCCTATTTACTACTACGGACGCCCACAAAAATCCATATAATTACTATGCCGATGCGTTGCCCTCATTCACCCAATGGGCCACCGGCTTCTCACTAACCGCACGAACCCCGGTCGTGCCGGCACCATTCCGTTGTAGTATAGCTCTACCTCCCCCTAAAACGTTATGTATCGTTTCGAATGTATGTGTGTGTGTGTGTGTAAGTGATACTTTAATAGTAACTGCGTAACTGGCCCTTAAATTCTTCATCGTTTATTTATCATAAAAACAACTCCCTTTTGTAAATCGCAACTGATATTTCTAATACGGCGTGATATCTTTTTGATTTGGGGATAGATTTGTAAAAGTTTAGGGGTCGGCTTTTCTCATGGTTTTTGGGGGTGTCACGCTATTTTAGTGTGTCCTTTGGTAATTTATTGCTACGCAGACGCGCTCTTAGGGAGATGGCACACACTGGGAACGATTTCTATTTAATTTATGTCACAGTAAAGTTGAGGAGCATTTGATGTTTCTGTTAGTGTTGCGTTCCGAATATATTATGGTTGTAATTAAGTGATTAAATTTGTATAGCTACAGAACTAATACAAATTTGTAGTTTTAGTTATATGTGATTTTATTTTTTCAAGTGCTTTATTTATAGAGCATGACTTGTTTTAAAGAGAGCCAATGCCTCCTTACAGGTCATCCTCCAGTCGTCATACAATATAGGTCACAAGCGTAGGTTGGAAACAAGTTTAATTTTTTTCTTGGTAAACGTTTATTGAACCTTAATATTTCATAATTTAAAATATCAAAATCACAGAGTGGAATTTAAAATATAAAATTATATTTATTTATTTTTATTTGACGAGCGCCCGATGGGGATGGTTCACAGACCAGAGGAGAACTAGCGATACGGCCCAGATTCGCTTGTGAATAACAAGGTCCGGACCTTCTTATGTTGTAATGTTACATTTTGTACATTAGAAAGGTTACTGTTATTTCCATAAGCGAAGACCGCGTGAGAATCCGTACAGTAAACTTTGAAAAAATCGATCACACAAAGGATATTTCAATGACCACTCTACTGACAGTCGAGTCGCTAGCTTGAAGTGTTGTGCAGGCAGGCCTAAATTGGCAAGCGGTGCGGGGTACGCGAAGTGTTACCAAATAGAACCATTTCAGATTTCTTTCGCCAGGTACACGATAAGTTACTTCCAAAAAAGTTTTAACAATTTTGTAAAGGTTGACAATGTTTAAAATTAAGGCGTTAAGCGAGCAAAAAAAAAAAAAGAATTTTTTTGCTCGCTTAACACCGGAATGTCAAATATTTTCAACGGCCTAACGAGCACGTCAGGTATGTCAATTGCCGTACCAATTTTGTGCTCAAGTCATTTGTCACGAGCGGCCCGTACACAAATCGGCCTCCAGATTTAGAGTCGAAGGGTTCTTTGAAGTGAACACTATTTGTTTTCACCACTGAAACAATGACCTGATTGATGTCTATGGTAACTCTTAGAAGTGGCATTTATTTTTTTTGTTTCTGTGATTTATTGTAACATGTTAATCACTGATAGTTGTATCCATGTAGCATACCTACTAGGCTAGACTTGCCTTATAATAGAGCGCGGTTTATGAGAGCGCGGGTGGCTAACTTAACAGTGTATTCATCAACATATTAATAATTATTATTTACTACACATGCTTTCATATTTGAATATCTCGGCAGTCAAGTGATTAGCGCTTGTAACTTCCGCTCGGGTGATCCTAGTACGATCCCGGCCAATAGGTTTTTTCTACTTTAAGTGCATTTTTAAGCACATTTTCTGAGTGCTCGTATGGTGAGCGAAAACATCGTGAAGTAACCCGGAATCATATATTTAAATTCGACTTTTTTTTTGTTGACGAGGGGAAACGCATTTACCTTCATTGGATCAGGGTGGGTTCTAGTGGTGTGTGGCTCTTTTTATTGCACAAAAACCACCGCTAGTGCCATCAATGCCACTTTGGTGAGGTGCCCCGCAACAACAAATCATCAGGGCACTTAGACGGCTAGTCAGCCTCCTAAGGGATTTTACTCAACAACACCTCCACAAATTGGGTTGTCCCACTCTACAGGACAACCCTACCCACTTTAGGACAGTGGAATGGGGTGAGGTTCCTATCCTCGCTCCCAGGCCCGTGCACAATAAAGCCGCCTCATTTTTTTGTACTTTTGCCCTTCTTCATATAAGAGGGGCACAATGAGCATCCATCTCAGCAGCATTGAACTGATCAATTTGCTTCGCGCAAGGTGCCTCGGGTCATACCATGCTACTGAGCCCCACCGCCACGACAAGGCTTGAACCATAGTGGGGATTCAAATTCGACTTAATCTAGGAGTAGCTAGCACTGTGTATATACTGGCGACCTCGTCAAATCCTCTAGATCATCTGATATAGAAATGTGATACGGCCAGGACGAAGAGGACACATTCATATATTTATTGGTGTTAGGATTTTTAAATAAATTTATTTGATACAATTGGAATTCATTTGTAGCCCATAAACAAAAGAGACACACGAGTATGAAAATAAGAACACATTCAAACTAATAGCGCACTAGTATAAAATTATGAGTAGAAAATATTCATAACGGGAAAATGTTTATTAAATGTTGCGGGAGGAATCGGAATAATCCATATAATACAATATTTGGGACGCACACATAATACGCAAAGCCAAGATATTCTGTTTGGCTGCCTACAGATTGGGCTCGCTATGTAGTTTTTTGTTTGTTCTGTTTATGCAACGTTTTGCCATTTGCCAAGGCCTAGTTTTAAGTGATCAAAACTTTATTTGGAAACGAAATTTAAAATTTACGTAACAAGTCTGTGCAATGAGATAAAATATGTTTAACAAATTAAAAAAAAAACAATACTCCATTAAAACCTACGCAGCAACACTTTTTTCTACTTAAATATTTACGAAAGTGAGGGAAAAAAATGTTGAAATTAATACGAACTGAGTTCAATTCTCACTCACATCTGGGTTACGTTATATCTGTTATAAGAAAAAACGTGGACATCACTTCTTATTCGTTTCTGTGTAATATCTAACGCATTACATTAATACATATCTTTCTATTCATATAACTATTCATAGAAATTTTGCACAAAGTTTATTGTTAAATTTTTCTTAACGTAATACATTTTTTGCACATATTGTTTACACAAACGAGTAGAACGACTCTTATGAAGAGAGAGAGAGAGAGAGAGAGAGAGAGAGATTACTCCTATTAATAAATGAAAACGCTCATATCTGGGTTTCTTATTCCTTTGAATATTGAGGAGATTTGAAGGACAGATGAAATTTGGTACATATTTAGAACCGCGGGGCAGAGATAATATAATAAATATCGTACAGTATATAATTTGATATGTTTTATGACGTCATGCGATGTTCACACCATGGAAGAATCAATGGTGTGAACATCGCACAGCTGCCGGCTCTATTCTTAGTATTACGTAATATAATTTAGAGATCACTTTTAATTTAAACTTATGAAGCGTTAAAATGAATATGTAAGGAGTATTTTTCGCAGGAATCAAATGAAAATCGAAACATTAGATTACATTTTTGAACGTTAAATATATTAATATTTTGTGTTATGTTGTATTTATTTTTAATAAATATAAAAAGTTGTGCTTGTATAAAAATAAAACTTAAAGTAAACACGAGCCTAAAGGTAAAAAAATATATTTGAATTTGAAATTCCAAAGTAAAACCTATTTGTGGTGAAAGTGGCCAAATCATTATAATACTAATTTCATATCAAGTGCCCGGAATAGCAGGTAAAATAGCAGATCATATTTACATAAATAAAGTTTGAACTACATAAATTTAAACAAAAAGTGAAGTAACCTATATACTACCAAAAATAAATTGCTCTACCATAAGCGTCCCATTAATATAATGTTGTTATTATAATCAGCCAGAGCACATCCACTGCTGGACATACACTCCATCAATAAGCGGTATAGGTCAAGGTCGTGTGTAAGAACATAAAAGTATACTTTCACGTGACGGTAAATCATTACTTATGATTCACAGTTTTTAAAACTGTTTAATTGAACAAAAAAGTACTTGAAGATTTTACAGCCGTGTCTATTTTTGTTTATGTCTATGGGGGCATCCCTCTGAGAATAGACCGGTAAGTTGAGTACATAAATTAGCTGTCAGTGCGCTAATCGTTCCGACAGGCTGCGAAGAAATTCTAGTACACCGGCGTCCGTACATGTGTTTCGCTAAAAATAAATTTATCATAACGGCTATATATACGAGGTTGATTTGTATTTCACTTTGTACTTTGCATCTAATTTAAACTACAGTTTGACCCCGACATTGTAACAAATTAAAATTTATTTTATTTTTATTAATTATGCTTGGCATGCATAATTCAATAAAAACACACATGTCACTATACTTTCAAATAACATTGGCAGATTATCATACGTGTACCAATTACGGACACACACGTCATTCACAAAAATTATAGTAACGGGCGAAATAAGTATTTGTTAGTAAGACGATATGTTCAAGTCCATAAATACATAAAATTACTTCTATTATATTAAGACGTAGGTTTTTATTTGGACTAACATTAAGTTGTATGAAAACTTTGTCGAATTCCTATATATAGTTGTTACGTATATTCCTATCCGTAGGTTCATCCCCTTTATGTCTCATATTTTCCTACAGGTCCAGTCGCATTTTTTTTATTTGTCTGCTGTTATGTAAGCGAAACATTGAAATGTAAACCAAATAAAACGCTGCTTCATTACTCTTGTGTAGGTTTAATATGCTTTGATTACTTTTAAATTTGACCTGATCACATAACTATGATTCAAGTGTAGAAAGGTTAAAATTAGTCACTTGCGGAAATGAAATTCATTACTTGAATTATATTAACTTAATCTTTACCTCAACACTTAACATCCGCCGATACCAAAGGCCTATTAATGTGTCAACCAGCTATTTCGATAACTAACTCTTAAGTACCCCATAAATGCTTCACATCAATTCTAACATGAACCAAAAAAAATTAAATTTGTAATATATTATCCACTTAAATTCATAAAACCTGATCTGACCTGAAAATGTGTCTATAAATACCATAAATATAGATATTAAAGTTTCAGAATCAGGGCGTCCTTTATCAAAAACTCTCACGCTGCAGAAAAATCGGTCTCCAACACAATAGAGCACAATTACGTTCCACGTAATAAAGGCGCCAATGAGATAGCAATAAAATTTCGCCTCACAATACGACCATAATTAGAATTAACTGTCTCGCTCCCGCCCACATCCGATCGCCATCTTGATTTTACGCCATTGACATTGTCCAGAAATCATTAGGCGAATGTCCTTATAATATTCTAATTTAACGATAGATCGTAGATAATGTGGATCTCTTTGTGATGATTCTACAGTACATTTTTTTTATTATGGTGTCGATTACGTATCGAATTTATTGTTCTGACTGTCCAGTTTTTGTAGTACAAGTCAGAGATTTTTGATCATTACCAACACCAATAGACATCAACATACAGCACCGTATTCTATAAACATAGCTATCACTTAGTCGTGTAGGTACTTATCAGTTGTAATATAGTATGGCTCTACATCTTTCTAAATGTTAAAGCTACGTTGCGGCTGACCTGGTCTCCAATACGATCCGGGGGATCCGATGGGTTTTTGAGACAACCATAGGGCTGAACCGTACACCTACTAAACCCCGCGGGTATTATTGGTCGCCTATCCTGAAGTGCCATGGATTTGTCAGCAAAAGATATGTGATCGAACTGCTCCAAAAGGGGACATCCTTTTCGGTTGTCGCTTGTCAGATCGACCCCCTTTTTGGAGAAGTTCGGTCCCCTACGATTTGTGAGGGAATATGAGAAACTGATCCTATTGCATGATTCCGACGTTACACTTACAGGTTCTGCCTGACCTGTGAACAAGATACTGTACGGAGATTGTCTGGAAAGACAAGGTGGAAACCTGAAAACGGAAAAAGGCATAAATATGTAACAGTAAAGCACAAAGGGATGTAAAATGTTTACACGTAAAGTCCGCTGACATGCTTTTAAATATTTCATATGCTTTGTGTGTCCTGAGGAAAAAGCACCAAAGACAAAACAACGGGTTTCAAGTTTTATTTCTACACAGGGCCTTTTGTTTCCACCACCTGCCACGTTAAATGAACTCGTGTGTTTCTTTATACGCATTTTTTTGTTCAAGCAATTAACCAATACAGATTTCTTAAGAGCTTTGTTATTGAAATTCACAGATTGCCACTCAAACGTTTAATTTGGATTTAGTCTGCATTAGGAGCACAGAGCGTCCATTGTAGGGTTTTTCGGAAACAATGCCCCATTCATCAGGCATGTAAGCAACTTAACGCTTCGCCATTTAAAATTATTATTCCCGTATATTTTTCACCAAATCCTTGTTATTATCATAGGAAAGGCTTTTTTTACGTTAGGTACAAGCAGAAGGATTTAGCACTTATGAATCAGTACCATGATGGATTTAATTGAATTGTGCAGTTTTAAACAGTCCATTCCCATTGTGTGTGACAAATAGTTTTCTATACGCACGTTGTCATGGGTTTGAGACCCGAAAAAATATTATATTTATTAAGGATATTATCGATAAAAGTAAAGATTAAACGTAATGTGTATATTATTTATATTTTTAATAATATTAAAACTAATGTACCTCTGCTACTCGCATCCATCCCGGACCGGCTACTGCACGGAGGTCGTCTTCCGCCTGGTGAACGGTCGACCAACACTTCGTTTTAGTAAACGTTTAATGTTTACAAGGCCGAAATTACAATTTATAATTATTATTTACTATAGTGTTTCTATAAATCGATGATTTTTTGCCGGGGCGGACTGATAGTAGATAATATTTTTATAATTTAATTTTTATAATGGAGATGGTTTTCCGTATACTCGTATATTCGTCATTAAAACACAATTTAGGTTGTACAGATGCAAATTAGTTAAAACAATTGCCAAATTCCATGCTCGATTATTTATTACAGACAAGCAACATTTCTTACACGCAAACAGACATCAAATAAACAAATCATGATTGATATCACTACTTCTATCATTCTCTTATAAATCTGGCGAAGTCTTTTAATCTACAACCTCTAACTTTCAATAATAAATAGTCCGAAGCATGGATTGAAAGTTAACGCGTTATCGAAAACGCCATTATGATATACGACCATCAATCACCTCTCCGAAATTCAATCTATACTTTCAAACCCTTCAATTAAGCATAATTTAAGATACGCCTTTTATTTTAACTTTACGGGTGGGCTTAAAACTACCTTTTAGCTACATTTTTATGTTCTTTTTGTCTTGCAGCACTCCTTATTTCTCAGAGCTTATCCATAATCCATAAGATATTGTTGCCTTCGTGATGATTACAAGTAATAAATCGAAAGGTAGATCAACAGTGCGTCCAATTTTTTTTTGTAGAATATTACGTAATAATATATTTAGTAGGAGCGATAATTCAATCGCCTTGTGCCCTCTCTATGTCCCTAGTATTCCTTTTATAATAGTGGATTGAAAACTACTCGGCCAAACCCATATTCATTCACTTCAGTTCAGACTAGTTAATTGTGTGAAGTTCAAAACGTGTGCGGTAATTACTTGTGATTATTTTTTGTGGTGTGGATAGCAGAATTCAAGCGTGGCAGTGAGAGTGTGAAAGATGACTTGGTTATTAATGCCGGAAATATTTAAAAATACTTGATTTAAATATGGACCACAGATTAGAAATTAGAGAGACAGCCGTGATTATAGGCATCTCCCATGAACGCACTCAAAACATCATAGTCAACGATTTGGGTTTCTGCGTCTGTGAGGTGTCTGCGAGTTGAGCTCCGCGACTGTTCAGTTGAAACAAAAAAGGATACGATTGACTGTTGCACGTGGCTGTTTGGAGTTTTTCGAACCCAATACAGATCTCTTGAATCGGTTTGTTACAATGGACGAAACATGGGTTCATTACTGTACGCCAGAAAAAAATAAATAAAACAATCGAAAGAATGGAGAAGACCTTGTACACACCCCCCAAAGAAGGCTAAGACGATTTTGTCGGCGAATAAGGTAATAATATAGTGGCTTTGAACTATAACCGCATCCGCCTTATTCTGTTCCCTAACCTAAAAATGCACTCGGGAAACCAAAGATTTTCAGGTCAAAACAGCAGTAGGCGCATATTTTGATAGTTGTTATGTAGAAAATTAAAAATACAACAGATTTAGTATGTGTTTATTTTCTTGGTTATGATTATTTTATATTTTCAGTCCATCCTCGTATAACCAACTTCGCTAAAACCTACAAAGTATATTAGAAAAAATATAATCTTGCGAACTAAATTCTAAACATTTAAACTTCATTCAATAGACATGTAAACTTCATTCTAAATCCTATGGAAACAGTAAAACTTAAACAGATAACAACTAAAAAAAAGGTATTTTATAATTAATTTGACGTCAACCAATAAAGCAATTTTAGGTTATCTCGAACTGCCACTTCAGTGAACTCATATACTTGAAACGAACGACGTTATCTCTGAAAATGAATGACCAATTAAATAACGCAATAAATTTAGGTTCGGTCCCAGTCTTCAATGGGGTGGAAGCATAAATCAACATGTCGTTGAGTGGCGATAAACATTTTGTGACTTCCAACTCAGGTGATAAAAAATGACCATTTTTTTGACGTTGCACCCGCAGAAGTGGCTCTAAAAGGGTGACATTTTTTAACCCACGGCTCCTTAATTACATCACGGCCACCCTTCGCGTCCGAGCATAAAACCTTCCGACCGAAGCTGACATTATGTAGCGTATAGAAAAAAACAAAATATTTGATACCACAAAGGTGGGAGCTTAATAAATAATGATATAATGATAAGGTGGAATCCCTCCTTCATTTCTATTTGCTGCTCGACGCGACGCCACTTAGACAAATATTTTTTTAATGGCACAAGCTTACGCTATTAAGTGCTAGCTAATGGGATAGGCAAATAAAAAGGTGCTCACACTTGTAATATTAAAGTACCACAATACGCGTTGCGGATGAGAGGGTCAATATTTTGGTAGCCAGCTTGGAACGATAATAGAAACATGTGGTCAAACATTGTGCAACGTCAAACGGGTCCGTTTAATGGCAGCGGTTTACGGTTAGGACATATCAAACGTGATTTCCCTACATTGGTATTCATCCTGAGGTATTCCCAAATAAACATTGATTCATTAAAACGTCGCACATCAAAGCAGTATTCGCAGAAATGCACATTTATTTGATTTTTAAATGACAAATATATTTCACACCACTAGGTATGTCTATAAATTTTGAAATGTTTAATTAGTCTTTGAGGAATTTCCGCTACGAGTTATCCTATGACTCTTTAAAAGGATGGTCAAGTGTATTTAATTAATAAACTAGATTGTTGACTGTAGTAATTAATTACAATCATGCAACATTGCGTTGCAAAGCAAAGGATAAAAAAGCTTTTAAGACAGTGTCTCGTTATTACTGTCACGATATATTAATTAGCTGCGCAGGTCAGCAGCACAAACACAAAAAATCGTCATTTATCTGCGCTCGGGTTGGCCTACGAGATGCTTTGTTGATACAAACTTTACATTTTTGCTCTGCACCGTCTGTTAAAACTTGCTTGTAATAATACAACTATAATCTGTAGTATACCACTTTCTAAGCATGGTTGAATGTCTATATTCAGCTGTGAACTCAGAAAGAAGTGTTATGTACATACATGTTGGCTTAACTGAGCATAAACTATCCAGAGAAATTGATATATGTATATTATCAATAAAACTCAAGCAACTGTATGTATTTCTTAGGTTAATAATGGTTCACGAGGAAAAATAGAATAGATATTCTATTATTTTGAACCAAGTTATACATAAACGGCTCGATCATAATATATAAGTGAATAAGAACATTTCACACTGATATGATATTGGTCATGCTGCTACCACTTTGTGGCTACCGATGCCCTTAATATCAGCACAATTTTTTCTCCGGACCTGAATTTATGCTATGGAAGCGAAGAGAAGCCCAATACGGCTTCCTTGGATTGACGTGAGTGAGAGACTAGATTTTGGGTCGTAGGAGGGACCGACCCCCCTCACTCCCGCTGATGACAGAGATGCATCCTGATATGAGAGTGTTTGTAACAGCTAATTTAATTATTATTTTCATGGCCATAGGGATCCCTCCTCAGTATCAGCACAATATGCAGGTGCGGTATGCTCTTTCAGCCTATCCCATTATGTCACACCGACTACTCATAAACTGTAGGAAACGCGACAGCACTGCTGTAACAGCGGTATCGCGAGCGCGAGTATCTGTTGCTAATTATAGTTTTTCCACGAAATATTCTGTTCACTTCATTCTCTTGCAAAAAAAAAACTGTTCCTTGAACCCAATTAATAAAACCAATTTTGATGTATGAAAACTTTGCGACAGCGATACAATAACGCGGTTAATAAAATGATAATAGTAGCTATTACGCAGGTGATTTGTCGCCGGTGATAATTTATTGTAAGAACTTTGAGCAATTTACAAACGTTAATGGCCTAAAAAATTGCCTTGTACTGACCACTTTGAAATTGGGCGCCGCTTCGGAGAATTAATTTGCCGATACTTAATCCTGCGGATGACTATAGGCAATTTTTATAATGGTCGATGATAATTATATTGTCCAGGCTTTGGACAATATTTAAGAATTTTAAGCGTCACAGTGACGGCTGAATGTCATGATCGCACGTACAGCATATTTTATCGGCCATCTTCAAGAGGTAGTGTCATGCTGCATTGCGGCGGTGTAGCTTGTAACGATCGGGGGACTCACGTCCACATGCCGTGTTTCATGCGGTGAGTGAACAGGCAGTATATTGGCAGAGAGGAGGAAGGGAGGGCAACGCTAATATCTGCCTGACAATGATGCGGATGTCTATGTTCGACTGTAGACGTTAAAAGCTTCACAATTGATTCACATTGCTCGTTTTGGCCACCTATACTATAAAAAAAAAAACTTGGGATGTCGTTTGCCTTCGAGCGGAGAATACCTTTATAATTATCAAAATAGCTTTGCGATATTGTTGTATATTGGTAAAAGTTATAAACTGCACCTCTTCTGATGACTTCGGGAAATGTTATAAGATGCTTAAATGTTTTTTGGTGTTAAAATTATGCCGTTAAAATATAATATCGAATAAAAATAAGTATCCTGGTACACCAAAAATTAATAAAGAAAATATTACTAAAACACATTTTAACATAACAAACTGTTATAATCCTTAGCATAAAGTACAAATTGTTGCATCCATTTTATAATTTTGCCAGGTGTTACAAAGGTTCCAACTGTTCATTCCGCTGTAACACTTCATTTCATCGTGTGTTGTTACGAGATGTCGTAGTGTTACTATGTCACTGGTGCTTTTTTCCACGTTTGCTCCCTCACAATGCACGGCTTAATGTTTTTTATTCACTGGCTAAGCGAGTTGCTTTTCATTAGTTTTATTCGTTCGTGAAAAAATCCCTCTTTATCTAGTTGTTTGTTATTTATTTCATGTGGAAACATCAGATTAGAGTTTTCGTAATCTTTGACGTACGTGTAGTCGTGTAGTAGTATATATATATATATATATATATATAATTTTGGCATAACACAGACGAAAAGCAAAAAATCACCCTCGTAATAAGGAACTCTCAACATATTTTTTTTATTATAGCCAACTGTATGTTTAATAATACAAGAACTAAAATTGATCATCTCCTTTGCACCGTTACCTTTATAAATAACTCTATATTGGGATGGGGTGACTACTCCTGAGCCTGGTCGGAGTTTCCAAGTCGCCCTGGAGACTATTAAATTGCTTAACGACTAATACTATTATGTTATAACTTATAACCGACGCCGTGTGGCTTCGAGCTACTGTGGACGATTGAGGCATAAATGTACAACCTCTCCGGTTTTCCACAGTTTAATGTTATGGCTTCTTACAACATTTTTAGTTGTAACATAGTAAATGGTAGCCATGTTAGCAAAAATATAATGTTTACTCCAAAAGGGGTCATTTAAAGATATTAGAATTTACTCCATAAGCGACTGCTCAAGGTGTGTACGGTATGAAAGAAAATGACGATTTGAAATTATGAACAGTAACTGAGCTTTCGATGAAAGCGCGTTAAAGAGAAGTGTAGCCAAGATATATCGTGGACACTATAAGATGAAATAAAAATATCGAATATTCGAGTTTACTCATGAAACCAGCCAAGTGCGACAAGATGAACTCCGTACAATCAATAACATATCACGTTTCATGTATCGGAGCCCCCATAAATTATTATTTAATTATTTTTTAAATATTTGTTGTTAGCGTTGTAGCGTGTTGTAGCGACAACAAAAAATGCATCATGTCGAAACTTCAACTCTCTTGCTATCATGGTTTATGAGACACAGCCTGTTCGCAGACGGACGAACAGATTTACAGACGGATAGCACAGCCTTAGTAATAGGATTTTTTAGGCGCGGAATCCTAAAAAACATGACGAGTAAAATCATCTGAGCGAGCGATGGAGCGCTTTAACGCGCTTGCGTCGATTACGACTCTTGCACACTCCTCATTTCAGAATCAGATTCGGTCCTACGGAGTAAACTCCAGTTGCGTGTCGCAGCCAGCACACAGTTTTTTAATGTAAAACTAATGGAACGTGCTATAATTATATCCCGTTTTATATGATACTCTGCAATTAAATATTCAAAGAAATAAAATAAATTTGTATTAAAAACAATAATAATAAATTATGTTTTATATAAAATCTACCGGTTTCGCCTATGAGTTACACGATAACATCTTCCTTGGAAATTGCTCTATCTATGGGTGAAAACCGCATGAAAACCTATTTATTAGATTTTGAGAAAATCCACCGCATACAGGCAGACTTTATTTTATTTTTATTTTGGAGACTTTACTTTATTTATAAGAAGATATGGTAAGATGTTACGGCTACAAATGTCCCGCAACAAAAAATAAAGAAAACACTTGTTTCAAACCAACCAAATGGAACAAAAAAAATGGAGGCGTTTCAAAAACTAGTATTAAATTTCGAATCTTCAATCATTCATAAGCCCCAAAAAATTTACTGACAATAATTCTCATTGCTTTGCGAAGCCGCTTCCGGCCCACACAATAGGTGCATGCAAACTTCATGAAATGGCCAAAGATAATCGTCTTCCATTACCTAATACGTCACGCGAACTGTCAGTGGAGACCGCACGAACAAAATATACCATTGTACAGGACGAGCTTTGTTAGAAAGTTGAACAAAAAACTTGTGCAATTTTCTAGGCAATACGCATGAACGCATGCAGGAAATAGTTTTAAAATGAAAGCGACTCTGGGTTTGAATTTTAATTAAAATCTTAAGTTATATAAAATGTTTAGTAACATTTTGTAAGAATAACATAAAATAAATAAACTTCGTCACTACAATGACCAAATTCATTTTATTGCGTTAAAATGTGAAGCGATACTAAGAAGTGATAAAAATTGGCGAAGTTCCAATCATTTTGTGGTAAATGTTTCAGTATTTAACAAGATCCATGTAATATATACGAGTATTAAGATAACATTGATGACTAAAATTGTAAGTATATTTTCCACAAGTACATTTATATGTAAAGAGTTCGGAGTGACTGGTTGACTGGCTGATTAACAATGCACATCCGAAACTACTGTGCCTGGAAACTGAGATTACAGAGATTCCTTCTATGATGTAAGTGAGCACTAAGAAATTTCAGAAATTCTACACTTAAGTGTGAAATAGAGGGGTGAAGATGTGGCATTTCATCATGTTACGCGGGTGAATCCGTGGGACGCTGCTGGTGAAATACAAACGTAGACTTAAAATGTGAACGAGTGCAGATTTCATGATATATCAACTTGCTTAGTAAGGGGTAGTGTTCAAGTGGTTAGGTTCCAATCGCTAACATGATACCGACGAAAAGTGACATCTTCGCTGTCGCGTCTCGTTCGATGTCAACGCAGCGGCATAGGCATTATGACGACCGGCTGGCTCAGTTGGTAACATGGCGGTTAGTTGTCTAGTACTTGTAACACAAGACCTTATGGTACTTATCACAGGGCTAGGCTAATGTGGTGTATAAGTCCACAGATACTATTATTAATATTTGGATGTTTTTTGGCGGCGGTAGTCGTAAAAATACTCTGATTGCTAGTTTGCTCCCCTATACTATACTAATGTATACTAAACTTCTTGTATTGTTGGTTATCCTGTGCTCAAACTTAAAACAAAATTGATAATTTCAGGCTACAAAATGTTTCCAAACGTTTCTATTACTTAAATATCACGTTGTTCCACGTTCATTTTGATTGATTGCACCTAGAATGAAAAAATGACTGTTGTCATCGTTGTAGCTCTGAAAACTGGAGCATACGGCATATAACGAACAATTAATCAATCCCAAAATCATATTTCACAAGGCCAGAAAATTGAATCGTTCTTTGTGTGGGTCTTTGTGTCGACACTTGGCTCTCGACAATTTTTAGAACGCCGCCATAAAAACAAACATTGTTCAAAATGTTACATTTATTTTCATTGTATGTAACGATTCAAAATCTTTGCATGTGACCCCTACCATACCG
>JAFELO010000370.1:1100201-1117533 GCA_017140195.1 Eumaeus atala | reverse complement strand
ATTACTCACAATCAAAGCGAAGTCGCACGAATGCGCGCGTATTCGCGTGAATTAGCGCGAGAATGCGCGCTTTGTCGTGGCATTAGTGATGGACACCAGTTGCCAGTTGCATCTCGTTGTTGAAACTCGTATAAAATGGTTGACATTGATCGAATTAAATAAATATTCGTATTTTTGGACCAAATAAATTAATTTCTCGTCGTTTTCCATTGTGATTCACTTCGACACAACACAGTTTCCGTCCGATTCCGATTGCCGACTGAGGAGACGGCGCGTAGTTCGCCTAATAGCCGCTTGGCTTCGCGCGAATGCGCGCGCACCAATCACAATTGCTCGCGCGCAGGCGCGCGAATTCCCTCCAATGCACGTGAATTCGCGCGTCTTTTTCTTTCCTTGGAAGAAATATGCATTACATTGTGGAAATAAGGGTGAATTTGCTATATTAAGTTTCGGATTGACGCTTCGATGCGCTTCGACTCTGCGCTAGTATGAATTGACCCTTAGTCTCACGCCGACGGCACGCGCACCGTCAGCGCTAATGGCTCAGATATATGAACTTTTAGGAAGCGTTTTTCGGTGACCGTAGCTTTCAGCACGCAGGGTGTCAGCGCTGATAGTCGCGCGTCGGTTCCGCGTAGCTGTCGGCGTCTCTGCTTTCAGTGAGCGTTTTAGTGTTCTGAATGGACCAGTTCATCCTGTATCTTTGCCAGAAGTTCGTCAAAAGTTCTAGTTGACATTCGAAAGTAATTAAAGAATTTACTTTCGTCAGCCCTCAAAGTGCCATATAACGAGACAAACTCTCCTGCAACGGCTCTCTGCTCAATCAATGGATGAACATGGAGTCTTCGTCGTCGCCGGTTTTTATTTTTTTGGGATACATATCACAAAGCAGCAATAATTAATACACTCCGCATTTTGTCGTCGTCTGTACGGTAAGGCGGTCAGTACGATACTAAAAGCCACTCTGAGCAACAACGCGCTGAGCTATGAGCGCTGACGGTGAGCGTGAGACTAAAATCAGCCTTAAATACTACCTGTCCTCCTTTGCTGAAATCTTTAACGGACCGAAGTTATTTTTATATTGGTTAGCTAGTTAGTGAGCTACGCGTAAATATGCTTGCAAAACCAAATTATGATATTCTATATAGACATTTAATAAGATTGCAAAGCAGAATAGTAAAATATCTTATTAAATATTTAAACCTATTGATATTTAAAATCATATGTTGGAAAATATTGCCTTGCCTACTGTATGATGAGTAGCGATACAAGCACAAACAGTGAAATACAATATTTAATGAGCAAATACGAGTTAACGTTAAAATAGATATACGGAGGTGGCTTCTGTAAACATTGCACGACGAAACCTAAATCACGTTTCCGTGCTCATCGTAATATGTTCGACCATATAAAATAGACTCGGCTTAACTTTAACAAACTGTGTGGACACGTTAGGCTGTGTGAAAGATAAACACGGGGCTTAGTGCATTTGCTAAAGCTATCTAAAAGTCGTTAAATGTCAACACGCATTATACTTTCGAGGGCTGTTATTGTAACTTTGTTATGGCACAGCACAATATTGATATAAAGTGACGCCCACGAAATGCTGCTGGTGGTGTAAATGTTACGTCTTGTCAGATGAAATCTTTAGCGTTAAGGTGGACACACTTTTATAGTGCTGACGAATTTCGAGACGAGCGGTCAATTTCAATAACAAGAACGCTGGATATATTAGAAAACATGTTATTTAAATTACAATACATCTCATCTAAGTATCAGGTAGAGAATTTTTAATACATTGATGTACGAACTTGAATTGCGAATAGACTTTCCATCGAATGTGATTTTGTTTGATGGGTGTATAATCAAACGCAGTGGTAATAATGTATACAATTTAATATGTTCAATAAATTCTGGCACCGTGCCTGGTGGGGTATGAGCAAATTGTGTTAAATGGACTGTGGTAACACTGATTTGTAGGCTGTTCTTTTACACGTGATTCGTCATATAATAATTATTACCACGCCCCTCTCAGTGCACAGCTTAATAATGACTCATCGACTTAAGGTATAATCTAGTATTTACACGTTATCCTGACAAATTGTAACGAATTTAAACAATGATGAATAGATAGATAATTTGTTGTATATGGTAAAATCGATAAAAATACTGTTTAGTGTTGATTATTTCTGTCTGTTTCATAGTCTATCTATTTTCAATCTGACTTGGGCCGGTACGACCGTAGAGTAGTCTAAATTGTAAGCCATAGCTTCTGTATAACCTGCCGAAACATGCTGAAGGTCTGATGCCACAAACCCTGTGAGAAGCAAAATGGCAATTGTTCTATTAAACTGTGAATGCAGCATGTGCAAACCATAATGACCAAATCCAAATATAACTGGAGCGAAATCACGGCGCCCAGCTAGTAATATTTAATGAAGTCCCACAAATGGCCGCATTGTTTATGGTACTGGCACATACGTTTCGTTGGAGTGGCGACCCGTCAGCGTTCAAGTGGCAATAAATTATGAACTTAACCTTGGCTTGTTTTGGTTAACCGTTAACTAGGCATGTGTGCATCGTGAGAAATCGTTAATTCCAAAATCAAAATGTGTTTATTTTTTTATGGATAAAAGCTTACCATACTGTTAAAACAAACTACGGTTAGTGTAACAATCAAGCGGTTTTTATCTACCTCATGCGCGTGAGTGATTACGTGTGCCTTATTTACTAAATCATTTTTCCTCTCATTTTAAAAATTTACTGTCTGGCATCATCGAACCAGTCTGGCAGCGTGTCAATAACAGTCGGGAATGAAGATGTTGACAATGATACAATATTGTGGTGATGATATAAAAATCATATTGAAGTCAATATGATTGCAAGATGTGGAGTATATTAAAATAAGATATGAAGATATTATTATTATTTTTGAACATAAAATTACTACACTTTCTTCTGTCGATTGTAGAGATATTAAGCTGCACGGCCACATGGAGCACAGTGTTTGGCACTTCCTTCTACAGATATTAGAAGACAAACTTTGAAGCAAATTTTCACTATTACAAAACACCATTAATGAACCAATTTCAAAATCGATTATCAATTGCAATTGGTCTAATGAATATTCGTTCCGTACAATAGGGATGGCCAATCTCGATACATTAGCTAACTACGATGAAAATAAACAGACTGATGCGGTCTACTTACTGCAACATCGTTCGTTAGTGCTGTAGTATGTATTTAATGGCATAGCACGGGTACATCTAGTCATGCACAATCGACATCATCACCATAACCTGTACGGCTAAATTAATGGATACAGTTCGTTTGCTGGACGTATCGGTTTTTTGAATTCCTAACGGCTAAATATTAAAGAAGTCTTTGGAGGGGAGGAGGAAAAATGGCGACGCATCTGCACGACGACGTTAATGTTGTTGTCGTAATGTGTCGGTATTTGTCAATAAGCTTCGATATCTGGTTTGCTCCCATACTATAAAAAAAATCTAAAAGTTCTTTTACAAAACACATATTATGAAGCAAAAAGGACTTTAGGTTACATGTGAAAACGCCATCAACAAAGACAGGTCTTCACGTTTGTTCCCATTTGTGGTTTCGCATTGTATTTCGTCCTTAATGAAAGAATTAAGGTGAACGTAGGAAACAGTTTTTGTTTTAGTTCTCAAAGTAAAAACTTCAGCTACACGTCGGAACTGACACGCTGTCTCGGTAATGTAAAAAATATAGGTGGGATATAAAAAAAATCTTGTTAAGTAAGTATGAGAATATTTAGAATATGCGCCTTTAATCATTTTGTTTGCAAGGTAACAAAATAAGTGTTATCATGTAGAACAAATTTATTGGCTGTCTTGTAATCCTTTTAATTTATATCTTGCGTCTTTCTTATCTCGGACGGCTACTACAGAACCTTATTATGGGATACGTTTTATCAGCGGTACATAAAATGTGGGGACAGAAAAAAATTTTAACACTGTAACAACATATGGCGACATGTTACTGTAATCTTAAATTATCTAGGTATATTTTTTGTCATCTTTATCTTTGTACAAAAAGTTTATTTTCTGTGTCCGGTGAAAAGTGTATACCTGGAAACTATTGAGTCTATCGGCATTACATGACGTCTTTTCGACTAACGATAAATTGTAGTTGGATATAGGCTAATTTTATGACAGTAGTTTACTAAAAATTTAGTCATCTTAGAATCATACAATACTTTTTATGAACATTAAAATCACTAACGCAAGTTCAAATTCAAGACAGCATCTCAAACTCGTATGTATAAAAGATGTGACCTTGTCAAATTGTGCCCTTTGTGAAAACAACGTAAAGTCATGCACGTAACGTTGAGTTTGGAAAATAATATTCAAATTTAATTGTGCACTTCTTTCTAATAGAATCTACATTGTTTAAACGATTTAAAAACATGCACGTTAGGTTGACTTTGAAAATATGTTCGTATATCACGAATGCTTCAATGACAGTTTATTATGTAATCGTGTATCTTGTATACTTTTAAAACAAATCTGGAACCAACAAGTTTAAAACTTCAAAACTGCGCCCATAAATATGTCAGGTTGACTTTGCATTTCAAATTTAAAATGAAAAGTTTGCAACAAAGTTCCTATAACTTGATGTTTCACTTTATTGCTTTTGTTTCATTTCTTTGTAACTTTATCCACTTTCCTTTTTTCTTTGTCAATGGCTCCACCAAGTTTTGTTAAATGATATATAAAATAGAGCTGGCGTTTCATACCGACCAACATAGTTTACTTGATCTACTTGTAGTAAGAGGTAGTGCTCTGCGGCCATATTAGGTGGGCTTTACCGAGGATATACCTCTCGTTTACGGTGATGGTTATGTTGTAAAGTTTTGCGCGGATTGTAGGTTGTTTGCCTATTAGGGGAATAGGATAAAGGAGGATGACGCATCTGTATTGCACTTGTTGATGAGCTGAGATGAGCTGAGATGAGCTGAGATGAGCTGAGATGAGCTGAGATGAGCTGAGATGAGCTGAGATGAGCTGAGATTGCTTGTTTTGTCTCATGTCATTATTGGGGTACTTATCATGAGCTACGTTGTGCAAACCAATCATTAACACTCCAGCAATTGTAGTTGATTTTTTTCTCATTATGGAATAAATTATGCAAACAATTGGAAGACTCAATTCGCCGCAATTGAAAATTGCTAGACCATCGAGAATTTTCACATTCGACCACAAAAACCGCATGTTCAAGTCCCTGGCACTGACGCGCAAAGCATTCGCTCGATGCTATTCATTTACTAAATAGTAGTGGTTAGAACACTGTCGGGAGGTAAGAGAAATGCTTGAACAAAAATATACAACGCATTTCAATGGTTTAAGCTAGTGTATAGATACTTGATCTTAACGACTTAACGGTTAAGTATTAAACAAGTAGAAAGGGAATTTGACCTAGCTTGCTTCGGTCTATCTAGTTAAAAATTGACAAGCCTCCAAAGTGAATATAATATTTTATACATGAACTTCTTTCCTGATAGGATCTCTGTGTGTCACATACATACTTGTACTTGTTTCTGCTGTTTGTCGCTGTTAGTTTAAAGTAACGATAAAAAAACAAAATGCTGATGAATAATAGGCTGAATTTTGTTAATTACAAGCGTCTAATTCTTTTAAGATAATAATAGTACATTTCTGGAATTTTACTAATCTTCAACGAGAAAATCTTACTTAAATGACCATTATATTAAAACAGTGGCTTAAGATACAGCATAATAAGTTTATGACGTACCTCAGAGTAGTAATTCACACGTGTCGCCTTATCGAAATTATCAACATCATAGCCGTAACGGAAGTACACATCAAACATAATCAAGCGGAGTAATTTGAGCCATTCAAATGTTCAATCGGGGTCATATTCGTGGAAGCAATAAGCCAATTGAATAAGGGTTACGACTAGATAGTTATTACCCGCACATCACTCCGTGCTGAATATGATATGATCGTGTTGAAGTGATCGTGGTAAGACTTCATTAAACACAAATTTGTTTATTATAACAGGACTGTAATAAATACATTTGTTTCTCAATTATTGTCAGGAAATGATTGAAATCGTTTCTTTACAACTATCTGGTTTTTTGTAAATAATATAGGGGTTATTAACCTGTATGTCCAGTCCTTTTAACCTCGTAAAAATTCAATGATCCTATGGTCTGCCGCCCCATGGACTATTGATATTTTTGGGATATTATGTGTTGTTCTCCAGAACTTTATATGCATTTGAGCCAAATTTTAAAACGGATCCATTCAGTGTTTTCTGCATGAAAAAATAATTATGTTTAGGAGTATTTTATGTTTAGGATTATACATTTCGCTTTTATCTAAAATCAAAATAGTTGTTGTCGTTAACATAGATTTATGATTGCACCTATAGGAAACAATGCAAATTCGTGAACAACGAGACTTTAGAATTTGGTCCTTTATTTGTCTTATTCATTCGAATGTCGTTTGGACAGTTGACGTTAGTATTTTTTTTCTCTACAATCTTTGAAACGAGGACTCGGACCCTTTTTACGACTACTGACGCTTATGAACATCCACATAATTGTTATACCGATGCATTGCCCTCCTCCCCCCCATGAATTCCGGCTACTCACAAACCGCACGAAACGCGACACTGAAGATGTTACCTAACGGCAGTATTATGAGAGCGAGAGGTACTTGCCCGGTCGTGCCTGCCCAATTCGGTTCTGCATAGGAAGATGTAGTGTCATGCACTATGCATGGCACTACCTCTACGAAATCTAAATGACACAATAGCCACATAACTGAGCATATAACTATTATTTTTTTCTACCAAGATGATATAAAGAGATCATGATATTTTGGTTAATTGAGATATCGCAGATGTCATAAAACATGTTTTGTTTTTTACGCGCCTATACTCCAGTAAATGCTCTGTTTTTAATTTCGCATTCCGTTGGCGGCAGGATATATTTTCTATCCAATATTGACGTCTATTGAAACAGAAAAGGAGATGTCACTTCAAATATATTACAGCTGTCAAACTTTAAGTGATCTCATTGGATTGTTATGAGTTCGAGTCACTTGTTTTCGAATCCAATACGACGAAAATAAAGGGAAATGGGTTTAGATAATAGCAGTGATATTTCAGCGAAGCAACTGAAGAATTTAAAAATAACATATTGTGAAAGCAATAAAAGAACATTAAGAGCTCCATATCTTCCTGAGACATGTTTACGAGGATCTTTGATATTGTAAATTTATTGTTATTTATCATTCTTGTTGCGGAGAATTTCATCGATAACGATTTGGAATGTACTGTTTAGTTTTTCGTACTTTAAAAGTAATTTATGCTAATTAATATGTTAATGCTTTTATATTTGTTTATTTATTTCTAGTTATCTAAGTTCAGGCTTTAGCGCAACTTGTGACTTACATAACGTCTGTCGGGAATTTCTGTAGTGTTCAATCTTATATCAAATATTGATTTAATTTTGATCCAACGCTAGAAGGTTTTTTTATAGAATAGGGGGGCTAATGGGCAATCGGACCCTTTCTACGACTACCGAATCCCATGAACATCCATATAATTACTATACCGATGCGTCGCACTCCTCCCACCGGTTACTCCTTTGGGCAAGGGGTAACCGGCTGCTCACAAACCGCACGAAACGTGACACTGGAAATACCACTTTACAGCGGTATTATGCGAGAGAGAGGTACCTCTCCGGTCGTGCCAGCCCAATTCCGTTGTATAAGAGGGTGTAGTGTCAGCAGAATCCATGGCTACCTATGCAGCATGGCACTACCTCTTCCTTCTTCTTGGTTTCTCGTATTTTAAAAGTAATTTATGCTAATTAATATATTAATGCTCTTTATATTTGTTATGTTTATTTGTTTATTTTTACTTATGTGAGTTTAGGCTTGTGACTTACACAACGTCGGGGGTGAACTTTTGTAGTACTCACGCTTATGTCAAATATTGTTCGTAGCTTACTTTTCATCAATGAACCGGCTTATTTTTACCCTACCACCAAACAACAAATCTAACACCTATTACATTGGTTTAAAGTGTATATCTGTTAAACGCTACTAAGCGCCTACTGGCCATTTCGCTGAATGCTTAGGTTTAAGTCAAAGGGCTTCTTTTATTTTTTAATTTTCGTAATACTTATATATATATATATATCCCATGTTATTTACTTTTTTCTTCTTTTTGTTACAGATGATGAAACGTCATGATCGATAGACCACGTGGGGATACAGCTCAATAGCATTATTATGTGGCATTGAGCTGCCATTATGGATAGGTTGGCCGTGGTGACATCAATTCTGGGACTTTTTTGCCTAGGTAAGTAAAAATTATGACAATAATGAGATTGATGAAACAAGAAATGAAGTTCTCTATTTTGTTTCCTTGTATTTTATAATTATAATTATGGCTCCGATCCCTTTTCCCCTTTAATATACAATTAGAAATAATTTTTAACAAGTTTTTTTCAAACCTCATCCTAAGACAAAATAGATTTCTTTTAAATTTCGCTAAAAATTAAGGTAATTAATTACCTTAACGAAACTATTAAAAAAAACTGGAAAGCGTTACGAATATCTCCAACATTTGTCTATGCATATCAGACGAATAAGACATTTCGTAAGATTTATCTATCATCGAAAATAAACTCCATGTGTTGCATCACCATAAAGAATTCATAGCAAAGTCAAAGTTCAAGCAGCGCTAATAGCCTCACCCTCCCATGGGGTCGCGTCCCCCACAATTCGATATTTAGTGCCACACCGTACCATCTAAGATTTGTGAAGCCACTTAGCGAAACCAAACTTACCGTGTTGTTTGAACTATATTGGCCCAATTTGTCTCTACTCCGTACTAATTGCAGGATATCTATTAGGGGTGTTAACTTTTGATGTGAAAAATAGACAGTGAACGTAATGTTATTTACGCGCTTTTGTGACAATATTTTTTCTATCGTAGGAGTATGGAATTTTAAAGTGTGGACAAATTGATCAATAATATAATGAATATGTTCTTTGTATCATATACTTTATGTGGTGAATGGTGTATGAATGGAAGGTCAGTACCTTGAATGAAGCTGTCGAAATCAATTGATATCAGCACAATCATGTTTTGTCCACTTTTACCAACTGTTAATTTATCGGAATCTAAAAAAAACGAGATAGTACAGTTGTAACTTCAATGCGATTGTTGCCGAGTGAGATAGGTATGAACTTTTCTATTCGGTCGCAATGCAGAAATCTTATAAAAAAGGAGGGTTACGAAAAACTTTCCAATAGTTCCCTTATAAAATATTTGTATTGGCTAATCTCTGAAACTACTGGACCAATTTTAATCAAGTTTCCCGTTAATTGATAGCAGACTAAGACTATCGAACATGGCTATGGCGTAAAATGTTGCTGTCGATAAAAACCTACATTAAGTGTTTAGGCGCCAAACGATTAAAGATGTCACAAAATATACACACAGGGTTGTAAAAAGTGCGTAACTTATTGACAAAAATCATTACGTTAACAAAACCCACATGCGTCGTTTGGCTTACATGTTTTACATCTGGCTGCGACTTTACGACCGTAGCACACATTAATTCCGAACGGAGACTCTGTCGTACTCCGGTTAGTTATGTCTATTATAAATAATTATTTTAGTCTATGGTTCTTTGTATACAAGATCACCCCAGGCGGTTATTAAAGCGTAAAGAAGTTAAGCTAATGTCAAATAACGCCTATCTTTTGTGTCCAATGCATGATGAATGCTGCGTGAAAAGTTAGAAAAAATATTCAATCGATAGTACTCACAATGACGTTACAGCATAGAGTCATTGTGTTCAATGACATCCGAAATTGATATCCATCTGATTATGAATATTTATTATGACTACGTAGTTTATCGAAGCGTCTGGAACCAATAGCTTAGGAGGCATTTTAATATATTATTATTAATATAAATGCGATCTACGTCATGTCTTATATAAGTATTTCTTTGTTTTACATTGCTATCGCGTATGTGGTATAAAAGAGCACAATTAGCATTTCTAATCCATGGCGTGCTGCATAAACTATTTTTTTATAATTTTGGACCTTATTATGAATATTTATAGAATCAATAATAACTATAATCTAACTTAGCTTAATATGTTATCACTACACTTACATGTGGTGAAGAATCTCATGTCGTGCCACTCATAATTTTGAAAGGATGTGCGGGCCGAATGGGCTGTAAAAAAGGCCGATATTATAGAATGTCAACCTAGATGTATGTATTCTTTATTATATATCTAACTCGTCCCGTCCGCTTTAAGTAACCCATGTCAGCTATTGGAATATGTATTTTATACCATGTTTTCATTTAATTTATTATAACATCGGTACGTTTATACCCAAAGGTTCGCCAGTCCTATCTTCATCTTTTTTAAGGGTTTTGTGAGCAGAGACCCGAGTATAACAATGTGATAATCTTAACATGCTCACATCAGATTAGATTGTAAGTACAATTATTTTCTATTGAACAGGTCTATAAATAAGACCACTAACATAGTCTAATGCTTAACAATTAATTGAAAAGCCCAGAACGGAAGTTCATACAAAAAGTTTGTTCTTGTAGGATATAAATTATGTCGTTTCAATAAAGAATGGCGGACCCGTTATTTATGTACAAACGCAGATGTCACTAAGCGCAGTTTATCTTGGCCAGGGATCATCTCGGTTCTTTTTTTAAGTATCTCGATAAGACAAGTAGCGTTTTGCAAACTGCCTTTGCCGCCATTTTTTTTATATTAAAACGATATTTTAATGAGGCATAGTCCGGTTCCATTTTTTAAATTTGGTGTAATCAGTTCGTGATTTTCACCATCGTCATCATTACCAGCCCTTATCGGTTCCCTGCTGGACATAGGCCTCTTTCAATGAACGCCAAGACGGTCGAACTCCTGCTATTCGCATCCATCCCGGACCAGCTACTGCACGGAGATAGTTTCCCATCTAGTGAATAGTCGACCAACACTTAGTTTTCTCAAACGCGGCCTCCACTCCAGAACCTTACTGGCCCATCCGCCATTTGATCTTCTGAGTGTGTGACCATCCCATTGCCGCTTTAGCGAGCTTATTCTTCGCGTTATATCGGAAGCTTTAGTTATCTGCCTTGTGAATTCGTTACGAATTCTATCGGAATAAGAAAAACACGACATTGCACGTTCAATAGCCGGCTGAACTACAGCAAACTTGAGGACTAGTCCTAAATTAAGAGGCCATGTTCCGGCCCATAGATCATCACGTGGAGAACGGAATTGGTTGAAGACTTTTATCTTCAAGCTCTGCAGTAGAGGCAACATAAGAATATTATTTTTATATAACTTTTAATTTGGCATTTAAATTTTACATACGTCTTCAAGCTCATCACCATTCACAACTATCTAAATAGGCCCAGTGTGCATTAAAATTTAGCTGCTATCTGAATAAAGTGTAACATGTGCTAAACTCTAAATTCGTTTTTACAAATCTAGTGTTCTAGTGTTAGTCTCCATGTTTATAGGGATGATGTTTATCTTCCCTATAAAAATAGAGAATAAGAAAAATATCGTATCATTTCCGTCGCTGAATAAATACATTTTATATATATCATAGATATAAGCTTTAACTTTGATATTCCAACTGTCCGAGCCGGATCGCTGAGAAAACAAACTTGGAAAGAATTTTTACTGTCACCGCTATGTTTCCGTATGCTCGCCGTCAAAATAGCTAACTTCCACGATAAAAACTTCTCTTGTCAAACCGTCATTGAAACTAATAGTCCGTATCACAACGTCACAAAGTTGGAAGTAAAACGTTATTATATTTTGCAGGTAAGATGACACTGTGTCAACAATTTGTCCCAATTCATGCATTACAAAACAAATAACGTCACGAAACTCATATTAGCCTAATCCGGCCATCCGTCGAACCGGCTAATATTCACCATGTGTGACGCAACTTTTTACCTCGTAGAAACTTAAGTGCTATTTCATTAACCGTGACATCCCTTAAACTTTGACTTATGACTGTGCGTACTATGAAAGGTCATAAAGGCACTTTACTATTAAAAAATTGATAAGTAAAATTTGAGCGTTTATGTTTTCTTATTTATTTTATTGTAGTTTTTCATTTATTACTTTTTCTCCACAAATAACATAAACTTTTAATGGCGTAGGTAAACTAAAATTCCTATACGAATTGCTGCGTTAAGTTTATGATTCGTACAAAATGATCGAGAATCAATTTTCTGAGTATTTTTTTAACGTCACTTGGAGAGATTCTCTATGTTTTACGTAACGAAGCGAGATTACATAGTTACATCTGTTACATGAAATAAACAGTGCTCTTCATTATCAAAAGTACCACGTATCTTTGTTGCCTCCGACTTATCACTTATCACTCACGTTCATTAATTGACAACCCTATAACCTACGACGTATCTGGTTACGTCTACTAATTTAAAGATATCACGTAAAATATAAAGCTCAAATTTAGTACAAGCTGTCTAATTTTAGTACACAATCTGCTCTGACTTCGCACTAGTATAATTTTCTATTGACCACACGGATAATTTTTGCTGTTATTTGCATACTGAAAATTTATCCTATATGCTTTATGAAGACGATAAAACTAGTCGTTTATATTTATCATAAAATTTACGGGAAATTATGAATACTTAGTGGCTAGTGATCCATTGGGGCGTTGGTGTAAAGGCAGACAACGCATCTGCATTAACGCCCTTACGTTACTGATGTGCGTTAACAGTCACCAAATTACATCCAATAGCTCGTCCTGTCCCCTTATAGTATAAGAAACAGCAATTACATAAATACGCATTAGGAATAGAAAAATTGTCATTTTAATGCACAAAATACTATATTGATAAAACTGTTTATGCGCAATCGCCGCATTGCAAGTTAATTAGGTTAATCCGACCAAGGAAGTGCCTCTTGCTCACATTGTATCGCCGTAAAGTGACAACTATACTGTCGCGTTTCGTACTGTGTGGAGTTGAAGTACGACACGAATCTCTCTGGGCTTCGTGTCGGTAATAAATAGAAAGCTCTGACTGCTTGTTTGCCTTCTTCAAGAATAAAAATATTTCAAGACTATTGTTTAAACTCTTATCTCCCTAATGTATAAACGAGTCCATAAATTCAAAAGAAAGAGATTTTTTGTGTCAATTATCAAAGTGCAAAATGACGCCAATTACCCAACGATACATAATAAAGTTGCGTAATGACAGCGTCGCGTTGCAAAGGGTCCAAGCAGTGAACACGTGTTCAAATTCAAAAAATCATGATTGCCTCCTGAGGGAACCAATCGGAATCATTAAAATTAGATATTCTAAGTTCAAACGAATATCAAATAACGTGGGGTGGCGACATTTGTTATTCCCAAGAATCAAATTCACTTAAGTTAACACAACTTAACACAAAAGAGTCGTTATACAGTTTATAGTATCAGTGTCGCGTTTCGTGTGGTTAGTGATTAACCGGTGGCCCATTGGGGGGGAGGAGGATGGATGTTCATGTGTCGTAAAAAGGCTGCGATTGCCAGTTTGCCCCCCTGTTCTATATTAAAAAAAAGTTTGTAAGGAGTGCATAGAAGGAATTTTATTAAAAATAAATCTAAAAAAATCGACTTTCAGTAAGTTTTATTTCATTATCACCTCAGATAAACTTGACGAAAATGAGAAACTAAGTAAACTTTTGATGATTACCCTCATGCTTAGCATCAGCAAAATTATTGTTAGGCGGATGTGTTTCCACTCCTTCCATCATCCGCTCAATGGACCACCGTAAAATTCACGAAACGTGCCTCCACGGTCATGCCGTATCTATTGTGCAGCAATGTAAATAATTACCATATACGTTATGCCGATACGTTGTCCTCCTTTTCACCTCCCCCCCATGGGTCGCCCCCGGCTACGCACAAGCCCCACGAAATGCGACGCCGTAGGGTTAAATTTACGGCGGTATCAAGTGAGGTACCTCTCCGGTCGTACCGGCCCGATTGCATGGCATAGGAGGATGTAGTGTCATCAGTCAAAATGCATGGCACTACCTCCTCCTTTGCAGCATGGCACTACCTGTTAGGAACTGATTATAATCATCTTAAATGTTATTTAAAAAACATCTGACAGATTTTCGTAATATATTACTATCAATTTTCTATAATTTAACAAATAATGTATTATTACTATATTTTTATTAATATCCATTCTTATTATTGTCCTTTAAAGTCCTTAACCTATATCTAACATAAAAAGATAAAATTTTTGCTCTCTGATTATTTATCCTTATTTTTATGCCGATGCTGATGAATTGTTATAGCTTGATCAAAGAGATCCATCGTTTGAAGTGAGAGAATTGTTGAAAATATCGTATATCTTAACAAGTTTTAACGGAATGAAATAAAACATTGTTAACACAATTAAAGCTGATATAATACGGTGGCAATAAATTGTGGAATAAAAAACACGAGACTTAGGGCAACTACAAACGAATGCCGGACATTGCCGAGACGGCCGCGTGCCGACTTAAATGCGAAAGCGTTGTCACTACAGCCGATTCTTTTTTTTTTGTGAACGCGTGTCAACATGTGCACGGAGGTATAAATTAGCTGGGGGACGCGACGCACCCTCGCAAAGTTTTTTTAACAAACATTTTTGAACAATAGCGCGTAACTATAACGTGCGCGCGAGATGAAAAATCACTCTCTAGTGCATTAATAAACTTGGCGATTTTTGGTCTTGGTTCATTTGACAGCGTACATTTTATATAAATCAAGTCTAAAAGCTTCACGGATTACGCTCAGTTGGTGACACAGCACAAATTATACGAACTTCAAATTGTACCATTTTATATTATACAAATAGCTTTTCAGGATGCTACAGGATTATATTACACATATTCAGGATATGAGAAGACTTTATGGTACACATTATATTGTCATTTAATAAAATTAAAATCTCTTGTAGTATTTGAAACACTCTCGAAGAAAAAACAAAACGCCTCCAAGCGAGCAACAACGATAACGTTGAAGTAAAATTGAAATTAGTAAACATGCGAGTTTGAAGTAAGAAAAAATACATATTTTTCATAAAGTGACAAGAAGACGATTTGTTCTTCAATAAAATAATTTAAGTATGCATGGAGATATTTACGAGGGTGGATCTAAAAATTCTAAGCCCGACCAAGAAAATGAAAGAAAAGTAGATCTAAATTTATTTTTATTTTTCGACATAGTCTCCATCTAGTTCAACACACTTCTTCCGCCTGACCTGCAACTTGTTTATCCCCTCGAAATAAAAAGATTCCGGAAGGTCGGCGAAATAATCGTTTACTGCGACTATCACCTCATCTTTGGTCGAAAATTTCGAGCCACCCAAATGCCTTTTTAAATTTGGAAATAAATGATAATCAAAGGGGGCTAAATCCGGCGAAGTAGGTGGGTGGGGCGGCAATTCGTAGCCACAATCATGGATTACAGACATTGTTTCAACCGCAGTGTGTTTCATTAAGACAATGCACGTGGCATTTTCTTGATGAAACAAAATTTTCTTACGCTACATTCCCGGCCTTTTTTCTTTTATTTCTTCCCGGAGTCTTCGTAAAAGGTTACAATAATAACTAGAATTTATAGTTTGACCTTTTGGTAAATAATCTACAAAAATAATGCCCTTCGCATCCCAAAAAACAGAAGCCATGACTTTATTAGTCGACAAAACGACCTTAGCCTTTTTGGTGTAGGAGAGTCTCATCTTTTCCATTGTGTGGATTGTTGCTTTAATTCAGGAGTATGGTGGTGAACCCAGCTTTCATCCATGGTTACAAATCTAGACAAAAAGTCCTCGGGATCAGTCTCAAAAAGTTCCAAACAATCTCACGAAATTGTGTATCGAACTCGTTTTTGTTCAGCTGAAAGCAACCTCGGGACCCAGCGGGCCCCAACTCTTCCGTTATTATGTGTTGCACCCGGCCATAACTAATGTTTGTTACCTCAGCAATCTTACCAATTGTCAAACGTCGGTCACCCAGTACGAGATCACAAATTTTATCGATGTTTTCTTTCGTGGTAGAGGATGTAGGCCTTCCACTCCTAGGATCGTCTTTAATGCTCTCACGACCACGCTTAAACTCAGCTACCCACTTCTTGACACTGCAATACGATGGAGCAGACTTCCCCAAAGTGCTCACCATATCTTGATGGATGTCTTTTGGTGATAGGCCTTTTTTATTGGGATACATAATGACTGCACGGTGTTCAATTTTCTCCATTATTGAAAATTGCGTTAGATAGCTTCAAACAAATAATCATAGAAAATTTATATTGTGCAGTATCGGAATGAAACTGCGCACAATAAATCAATATGACAGATACTAACAAATGACGGTAGATTTAAAAAGATATCATAGCTCCATGTAGGTTACGCCACGAAATTTTAGATCCTCCCTAGTATATGCTGTTTTCATCCTTAGATAGGGGGATTTCTAAGAAAGGTTTTACTGTAAAATTTGGCACTTCTTACACTATGCCATATCGGGGTAAGTTTGAGAATGGTAAAATTACTACACAAAATAACATTCCCCCATAACATATTCAAAACACAAAAATATTTGTTCAAATCTAAACTTTATGCATATTAAACACGTATATCGATTCAGACACCAAAAATAAAAAAACCGAAACAAAGGAATGGATAGATTCGATTATAGATTAGCTGTATCGACTCACACCGCATTCAGTGTTGAGACACGTGAATAGATAAACACAATTATTTTGCACAATAGAACTAATCCGTATTCTGTTACAAAAAGAAAAACAGCTATCATCGATATAAAATATAATAGATCATTATGAAACTATATAACTCTGATATGTAACATAACATGAGAATGATGTATCTGAAGGGCAATAATACTAAGCTGGAAATAATACTGGTAGGTATTTCATATTCTCGTTAAGTTGGCGGTTAAAAATTTGAGCCCCACACTATGGCCTCATGAAGTGATCCTTCTATTGCCATCGTAGCCGGTTATCCCAAACGATGCTTTATGAACGTTAAATCCTTTAATAACATAAAATAAATTGTAATAAAACATTAGTAAATTAGAAAAATTGATAAATCAATAACATAATCCGCAGGCTATCACTATGCACCATATCTGTTACGATAAAATCTAAATGTTAGTCTTACTACGTCCTTTTAAATATAAGCAAATAGGATGTATATAAATTTATACCACACATAGCAATAAAATATA
>JAFELO010000370.1:1080836-1100147 GCA_017140195.1 Eumaeus atala | reverse complement strand
TAATAATTTTAATACGTGAAAAAAAAAATACGTGAAAGAAATAAATGCCACGTCTTCCTTTCACGCAATAACTTTTTTTTAAATGCACTCATTGAACATTTTAATATTATACATTGCTTTTCGATACTTTATTATATCGGGACTGAAAGTGTCCGTTTAGATAAAACGAAGCTTTTTTTTGCGATTCGGCATTGGTGGGTAATAATAGCTTACGCGACAACAATAGACATACATCAATTGAAGTGTCAAAAACTAACATCTGCGCCTTTCGTTGTAAACACTGTAAAACATTGAGGGCCCAGAATCCTTGGGGGACGCGGCCTATGTTTACGGTCTATTATTATGGTACGCGGCTCTAAAGTTACCGAGAATGGCGTACTTCACATAATAATGTACTTATTAGGCTCTAAAGTATTGTTTAAGTTTTAAAAACCTTGGTAAGTATGTGGTTTGTTTTAAATGTTTGCATTGAATCTTGTTCAGTAAATTAAAATTGCTTTTAGAGATCTACATATAATATATTAGCATTCTTGTGGGGGGCAAATGTTTTTGTAGTGCCTATTTACTTTTAATTTAAAATAAACGCAGCTATCCGATCGCTTATGAATAGCTATTTGCAAAAACAATGAAAATATAACTTTTTTTAAATGAAATTAGATCACATACAAACAGAGAGCTTTTGAGTATTTTGTTGTATAACAAGCACTTATACATTACATTAAATTTATTTTTATAATAATGTTAATAAACTATAAGCGATACGAGAAATACCTCTTATTAAATTAAGCAAAGATAAAAAAATATTTATATATTTGTATTAATAATAAAAATAGTCCTCAAGTTCGTTTTAACTCCAAAGCTATCGGATTTCTGCCGACAATATTGGCGACAGATTGGCTTTTAATATAGATATTGTGCGTAGCAAATGCTAACTGTTAATGACTTTAAATAATGCTATATCCATTTTGCAAGAGACAGTGTAATTCTGCATGGTAGCTGAATCAAGTTGACACAATTGAGGAGCTGTTTCTTGCCTGTGTTCGGTTCGTGGGTTTAGGGGAAAAATAGAAAACTATATTCTATATAACAATTACGCGGAGTAGACACCGCAAAAAATGGGTCGGTCATCGGTAGACTTGAAAGGGCTCCTACTTGTTTGCCGCAGCCTAAATATTTTTCCAAATTAAGTAGTAATATGTGGTAATTATCTATGAGGTGCGCACATATTACTAGCTTAGAGCTTGGGACACGTACGCGCGGCATCCTTATGTCGGTGTTCGAAATTTAAATATTTGATCACGTCGCCTTCGCAAAATCATAATGTAGTGGTAAAATTCCTACACGCATTAGCGTTATGCACACAAGTACAGTCGCGTTAACCCATTTAACGCTACCGTACTCTCTAGAGTACAGCTTTTTCTTCAGTCGTAACTTGAACACTCCTTTGTCTTATATCTGCTATATTGGTAATTTTAATTTAAATACCTGGTAGTAATAGAAATACTTGGAATATTTGGGGTTAGATAAAAAGTGTAGCAATGGGGCCATCGCAAACACGTTTTTTCATGTAGGTGTACAATAATATTATTAGAAGTAACTAAACATTATTGAAATTTTATTGCATTGTTATTTATTTATTACTTATTATTTTATTACCAAAACCTCAAAATATTAGCAAAATACATATTTAATCAGAGATATTTTGTTTCAAACACTGCCGTGCTCGCTCTCGAGTTCAATGGCAACTTACAGGAGTAAATAATATATTTTAAATTCCAGTTTATTAACTATTATTTGTGAACATCTTGAGGTTGGGAACAATTATATAGGGTTATAAGATGTTGTTCGAGCTACTGTTGTTGTTGTTTAAGACTATAATAATAATAATGACGCTATTAATTATAATGTAGCAATAATGCCAACTATTCGGTGGTATTACCACCATCAATATAGTGGTTGAAGAGGAAGAAGCTAAGGAATATATGGTTCATTTCCATTCCAAACATTCTGAAGGAAACATGACAACAAAATGAATAACGACTAATGATTGCGATAGAAGTGACAACAAACCGTTGGCAGCTAAGTGGTTTCGACTTCATCAGTAGGAATGCATCATCATTGAGCGTAACTGTGACCTTATTTACACATAAATATCTGAAGGGTTTGCAGAGGTGGACCGAATTGAAAAACATTGTATACGAGGCGATACAAGGAGGATAGTAAAGAAAACTTTATTAAAAATAAATCCGATAATACCAGTAAGTGTGGTCCTAATGATAAGAAGTCAGAATCACTTCAAAAGCAGCAAGGTGTTAATGGAGATTTTCTCACTAGCTAAGTGCGATGTTTTCATTGAATCAATCAATCAGCATCATCTTCATTATTATCAGCCCTTATCGGTCAACTTCTGGACATAGGCCTCTTTCAATGAACGCCAAGACGGCCGATCTCCTGCTAATCGCAGCCATCCCGAACCGGCTACTGCACAGAGATCATGTGATCGTAAACGAATCGTTAATGATAAACGATAACGATCGACGATCTCCATTTAATGAACCAATTGTGAAAATTTACGTATAGGTAAATTAGTATTACCTTGCAACTTGCAGATAGGGTCAGAGGAAATGGACGACGAAGTAACGAAAAAGGTGATGAAAGAAATGAAGGAAAAAAATAGAACTGTTTATAACTATAGTTTCGAATATGGCCCATTGGGGGGAGGGTGAAAAGACGGGCAACGCATCGACAAAATTATGCTTATGTTTATGGGCGTCGGCAGTTACTATAAAAAAAGGAATTACAGCGTTTGTGTAATGGCCACCTTATATGAACTATATTACTAATACTTACGGAGCCTGTTTCAGATAGACGGTGTTTCTCTAGAGAGAGTCACATCCCTAGAAATATGACAGTGGAGTGAATGAATTTGACCAATCTGTTCCTCTCGTAAAAGTCTACAGGGTCTGTATTCATGGAAATTAAGGGGTGTGGGTTCCATTTTTCACGGTGGACCTGAGTTTAGTATCTCGTTGTCCATCACAGAGGCCACATGAGACCAGTTAACGTCTAGATTTAGAGTCTCAAGATATATCTTACATCAAACAATAAATATCAATAGTTACCCTTCATCTACGACATTAGAAAGATTCCAGAGCTTTTTGTAGTCCAGCTTGGAGTACCAAAAGGTTAGAAAACAATTGTTTTGTGCAACAAAGCAAGCTATAGTCATTTGTAGCGCAAAACTTATTAAAACAGTTGTATTCGCGCAATTATGGTTTTTACGTCTCATCCGATCTGGACAGGCGGTTTTGTCGGACTCCTACCGACTAAAACACCAGGGTGATCATCTTCAGCGTCCCGTTTCGGGGCCCCGAGATCTTAAGAGAGGAACGCACGCAGTATCCCAAAATACGTTGCCTATAATTGGACTCATCACAGGACTAGACAAACGTAGTGTGTTAGTCAGCGGACACTAACACTGAAAGTTCTACGACGGTTCCAGGTCTCCTTTTGAGACATCATGACGTCAGAAAATGATAGCTCGCCAGGCGCTCTCATTTCCAACTATGTTTTGCAACAGATTTGGAAGTGATAGGTCACACCCAACAATAGTACAAAGGACGGCATGTTCCTCGAGCCAAGCTAGGCACACTTCAAGGTTACTGCGGAATCCTCCTGGTTGCCACAGTGATGGCAAACTGAACTTGGTTCCAAGCCACTCTGACACAAATACTTGCCAAAGCAACCACGCCCTGTGAGAATCTGTGTCAGACGGAAAGATAGAATGCCGTGGGGCCTCTGTAACCATTGCTCTAGATTCGGCGAAACAGCTCCGATGGTGCTCAGTCCCCATTAGGCATTGGCCAATTGCCTTGCCCACGCTTGTATGGCTAGATTAATAAGCTTAGTCCTTTGTAATTTCATCTCTACCGGTGCTAACTTGTACCTACGCGATACTAATAACATTATTTTAACATGATAACGTCTTGTTAATCCATAACGCAGCTACATGCACGGGAATTGTTTATGTCAATAATGTCAATATAATAATGTTATGAATCGTAGTAATGTTCAGAACGGGAGGGGCCTGCGAGCGAGAGAGCACAACAAGTCGTTTCTATCATTCCATCAGGCAATGCGTTCACAGATCAAACAGGGAAACGGTGTCACGTAAAATTTTATCATCCATAAACAGACAACCAGTTTTTATAGCTTATGGGGAAAAAGGGGTTGAAGGCTTTTGGCAACTACCAACGCCCATGGACATCCGCAGAATTGCTATGCAGATTTGTTGTCATGTTTCACATTCCCCTCTCTAGGCGGCTACCGAAAACTCGTGAACTTTTTGTTATTAAATTAAAGAAATAGTTAACTTTCAACACAATAGACTATAGACAGTTGCGCTCGTAAGAAAATTGACTTTCGAAGTGTTACCTTCAGACGTTATAAAAATATGTGTCATTATTCTAAGCCTCAAACATTTTAGAATAGAATAGAATATAACAGTATAGAAGTATTTTATTGAGTATACTTTAATGACATACACTGTTACACAGTAACAAACAATACAACATTACTCTTCAGCAGCTACTTATTGAACTGAGAATGATACGTAAGATATAATATAACATTTTTAGTCCCACAGTTATTCTTGTATTTTTAGTGATTAATGAAGTTAAGTAAAAATGTAGTGGTGCAATTACCACTCAATATCAAGTAGATACAAAATTTACTCAAATGCTATGTATAATTTTCATTTGGTCGATATATAAATAATATTTTTGTTTCAGGCACACTAGAAGGTGGTCCTAGTGATGACTACATGGCGAATGGCGAAGCGCCATACATAATCGAACAACCTCTCGACGTGACTGTCGCCCGGCACCAGCCAGCCACCTTGAACTGCCGCGCAGGGGGATCCCCAGCTCCGACCATACGATGGTACAAGACTGGCGTGCTAGTCGTGTCAGATACACACAGAAGTCTTCTGCCGGCTGGGGGACTTTTCTTCTTGCGAGCGACGCATGGGAGAGCCCACTCGGATGCTGGTGTTTACTGGTGTGAGGCAACCAATGCGTATGGCACAGCCAGGAGCCGCAACGCAACACTGCACGTTGCAGGTACTGTTCACATTTTTGTAATTTAATAACATAGGGATCTGAACTCATATGCTTTGATTAAATTCCTTGCCTACTTATGTGGCACATAAACAACTAATCAAAGGTTCCGGATAGAAGTAATTAGTAATTATTATAAAGTTTGTTGATTGTACAGAATTAGGCATCAAATAGTTACTAGACACTTTATTAATACCTGTGTAACTAACTGGATGTAGGGCCATGTTGCATATAAGCAACGGAATTGGGCCGACACGACCGGGGAAGTACCTCTTGGTACCGGCATAAAGCGACAGCGTAGCTTCTACAAAGGTATCATGTGAACGAGAAATATTTCCCCGGTCGTGCCAGCCCAATATTGCTACGACGCAGGCTAATGTTTTGCAGACCAGTATTATACTGGATGACATTCCAAGACTCAAACCACACGAATCACGACATTATAGCGGTCGCTATAATGTCGTGATTCGTTTGGTTTGGGTGTCCAAGGTCATGTGAATGTAGCTCAGGCGTGCCAGTCCAATTTTTCTGCAATGCAGCATCGCACTAAAAGATATATTATAAGGATCGCATTCGCTAATAGATTACTTCTTGTGGTTAGTGCTCCGTGATGAGTTTCGACTTGAGCCCGTGACAACACAGACGGCGCAGGGTGAAACTGTTATACTTGAATGTTCACCACCAAGAGGTTCTCCGGAACCAACAGTTTATTGGAAGAAGAACGGCATGATATTACATTTGGATAGTGATTCAAGGTAAGTTTTTTCTTAAGTGGGTTTATATTACAGTAAGGTAAAAAAAATATCTACCAGTTGCTGGGGTTTTCGGTTACTGAAAAGTCCGGGGCAATCCATTACCCTGGGAGGCTCCTACAGTGGTTATTTGCTGATTTGTCGCCCTTGTAGTGCCGAGCTGAACAAACCCATCAGAATCACTCTGGGGCCCGGGGCCGGTTCGATAGGGCATAAAGGCTTTAAGGTTTTACACGGGAAAGCCCGTGTAAGACAATAAATATTCATCCAGCCTGCCTGATATTCCATCTGGACTCTGAAACTTTACAGTTTGTCAACTCAGTAAAGTAGTAATAGTAATAATATATGCGGACTTATCAGACGTTAGCCTAGTCCCTAGCCTAGACGCGTGATATAGGTAACGGAAACGGTTAAAACATAAATAAATTTAAGATTTTTATTAAAGGAATACATATAATACATATTAACATCCATGACCTGGTGGGGTTCGAACTCACGGCCTCTGGCATAACACGCTGATTAATCGCGAAGTTTCCAACTGAGTCTGCCGGCCGTCGCAGTATTGGCCCCATTTGTACAAAAATATGAATAAAATATATATAAATAAATGATATACTAATTACTAGAGTGTAATAACTCAACTTAACTTCTTTTTACGAGATAGGGGGTAAACGAGCAGGTGAGTAGTGACTACCCATAGACATCTGGAAGACGAGGCGTCTTTCAGACGGGTTGCTAGCCTTTGGGGAATAGGTACGCTCTTTTCTTGAAGATCTCTAACTCGTTTCGGATCAGAACTACCGAGGGAGGCAGCTGGTTCAATTCTGCTCCTGGTATTAAGCTGAACAATTTCTCTGAATACTGACCATAAAAAATACGATAAAAGATGCACAGCTAACCGATATTTCTTCGTGGGACCAAAGAACGTTATTGTGATTCTCATATTTGTGGAGAGATAAAGATTGAAAATATGATTTACTTTGAGTTTTTATACCAACGATTGGGGCAATGGTAATGTAAGCGGGCATACCGAGCGCGTTCCGCCAAGTCACAGGTTCGAATCCCGTCTAGGCAAGCGGGATGTGTAGCCGCGACTTACCTCTGTAATACATGTATTCCTATAATAAAAAATCTTAAATTTATAAAACTTTAGTAGAGCGAGAGGTAGTGAATTGGGCCTGCACGACCGGTGAAGTACCTCTCGCTCGCTCACTTGATACCTGCGTAAAGTGACAGCGTCGCCGGTGGCCTATTGGGATGGAGGATGATAAGGGGAATCTGCATAACAATCACACACACATGGGCCTCGGTAGTCATGAAAAGGCTACGATTCCTCGTTTGCCCCTTATACTATAAAAACACTTAAGTTTATAAAAAATATTAGATATTTCCGTTGTCTACCTGTAACATAAGGCTATACGGTACTTGTACAGGGCTGAGCTAACGTGACGCGATAAGTCCACAAATTATTATTATTATATTGAAATATTTTTATATACTTACTTCATCAATAAAATTAATGCCCACTATATTTTCAACAAGGCCCATATTTTAACTAAAAAATACTTTATTTTCTTACCCAAGAAATATTAAAATGTAAAAGTTTTGGGTTACGAATGCTCGAGATCAGAGACACTTGAATACAATAGTTTTAAGAGTACTTACAATTTTGATGGAAGAATATTTGAGACTCTTCTATCCTTTTAAATTGTATTCATTGTGAATATGACAAAACATCTTAGGTATTTATAAATGTAATGTTCTGCCGATGTAATAAAACCTCTTTACGGATTTCGTCGCGATTAATTGAAGTATTTCCTTATACCGATAGAGTAGTAATTTACAAAGTGCAGAAATCGTTATGTCTAAATTTATATATTATGACACCATATATAGCTCTATAAAAGATAGATACATTCACAAATCTGCTCAGAAATATAAAAAGTTGTTGTTTTTTGAGTTGAATAAATTACAATAATCATGACCAGTCACTCATGGATAGTAGTAGTAGTAGGTAGTAACCATCTACAGATATTAAATATATAAAAAAAAGCATTTGGAGTGTTTTTTGTAACGCTTGTAAAAAAGTGAAAAGAAAAAAGTGCTAACGAAAATATATTTTCCATTCAAGAGGTTTTCCGTGCGTGTCTCTGAATTTTCACGAGTAGGGTTAGGTATTAGGTATCATCTCGACGCTAGAGTGCGAGGAGTATTGTAAGCAAAATAATTAACAGTAGGGTGAGTACATCAAAGTAATAAGAGAAGGGAATATTTGGAGAGCTCGACAAGCAATCAAGTAAAAATTTGAATAGTTCTTATGGGGCCCCCTTATCAGATGTTTAATCTCCGTACAATTATTCCGCCCCACATTCAAATGACTAAGCAACATATTATTAAAGTAATAAACGACTGCTACGTTACATTCAATCATACAATAAGGATTTAAGTAACTGTTTGCAACAAGCTTAGATTTTTGTATATTGTTCAATATAATGGGTTTACTTAGATAATATTCTGGGCAGAATTTAGTGATAAGGAATGTCGGTTTAGTGGTGGTGTGAAAACAGCCATAATATTGTTTTACTATATATAATAATAATAACATTTGTGGACCTATCACACCGCCTAGTCCTGTGATATGTAACGCAAGGACTTGCGTTACAGGTACACAACGGAAATATATTTAAGTTTTTTTTTATTATTATTATATTATATACATATAGCCATGACCTAGGCAGCATTCGAACCTGCGACCTCTGGCATAACAGGCGGAATAACCACCACGTTACCAACCGAGTCAGCCGCCCATCGACTATATGGGTACTAGCATAAGGTTTCGATCGTGTGACATGTATCCCAAGAGAGCAATTAATTTGTGTCGTGATAAAAATATCAATCTGCTAATTCCAGACCGTAACCTGTTGTAAATTTCATTCAAATTCATTCATTCATTTTTAAATGAAGGTTTAACAAACCTACAAGAAAACTTTGGCATTTACAATATTAGTAGAGTGTACTGTCTCTTTGCTGTATTAATTAATAAACGGTAAATTTTACCTGATAATGATAAGTCGAAATTTAAATTGAAAAATAAATTATCGTTGAAAAATTATATAAACTTTATTTATTCATTCTAACATGAATTTCCATCAAGAAGTGACAACACATTCAATCAACAGTATCTAACAATTTGTTCATTGTTCCAGAACGCACTTAGTTGACGGCGGGAGTCTTGTAATACAAGATGCCAGACAATCCGACGCAGGCCGATATCAATGTGTTGCGAGAAATGCAGCCGGCACGAGGGAATCTGCGATTGCTACACTGAAAATACACAGTAAGTAAGCAAATTATAGATACGAAAATAGTTTTCGTGTATACACACTAAAACTATTTTCGTATCTATATTTTGCTATAAAATTCCTGTCGTTTATTTTAGAATGTAGCATAGGTTTATACTGTTAAAACTTAAGTAGTAATTGATATTTATTTAATGACATAGACCTGCATTTCGACTTTCTGTTTTAGAATTCCTTAGCATAAGAATATTATTTAAGTACAGCAATTATATAATTAAATATAGTATAAAAATAAAGTATTATAAACTCTAATTATAAAATAACCGACATGCTTTTGTACATTTAAGTAGTAACATACTTACATTATTGTGTTTTTCCAACAGTTAAACCGTATTTAATAGCTGGCCCTGAAGATATAATCGCGCAGACGGGAGGCAGCGTCACGTTCCAGTGTAGAGTGGGCGGCGATCCTCTGCCCGACGTGTTCTGGCGCCGGACAGCAGGCGGGCGGAATATGCCACTTGAACGTGTCAAAGTCCTAGACGACAGGAGCCTTAGGCTTGACAACGTCATTCTAGGCGACGAGGGAGAATACACTTGTGAGGCTGGCAACACGGTCGGCACTGTTAGTGGGAGTGGGTACCTGACAATATACGGTAAGTCAATATTGATATCTGTGTACTGAATATGTGTGTTATTTAAGTCGTTATAAAGAAACAAAACGTTTTATCTAGATGACATTTACAATTTCTTGAATAAGTGGAATTCAAGGATAGTTTAATTTTTAAACAAACCGCGGATTATGAACTTTAAAATATTTTTTATCTTAATAAAATAATTACAAATTAATATAACTCTTCATAAAGAGAGTGCAAAAGTGTAATATTTTTCCTGTTTTAGATCCACCCTGGGTCAGCCTACGGCCGAGTCTAGTTATTGTAGAAAGCGGATCAAGTGCTACATTCACATGCCAATCTTCTGGCAAACCTGATCCAACAATTTATTGGAGCTTAGAAGGCAATAGAACAATAATAATGCCAGGAAGTTCTAGAGTACAATACCATGCTTCAGTCGTCACCGATGGCATCACAGTCTTGACCATAAAAAACACCACCAAAAGAAATAGTGGTAGTTCTATTGTCTGTTCAGCTGTCAATTTTGCTGGCAGCTCATTTGTAAGAGGGAAGCTTAGTGTGACGTCAGACGATGACCGGCCACCGCCCATAATTACGAGCGGACCCTCAAATCAAACGTTACCTTTAAAATCGATTGCAGTATTTCCCTGCGCGGCTATCGGTACACCTGAACCAATCGTTGCATGGTATTTTGAAGGGGAAGCATTAATACAAAATAATAGAAGGAATATTTCTAGTGACGGGACATTAACGCTTAGAGATCTAGATAAAAACGATAGTGGTACGTACACATGCGTCGCATCATCCCACTATGGAAAATATGTATGGAGTGGGAAGTTAGTTGTTGATAGTCCTACTAATCCAAACATACATTTCTTCAGAGCGGCCGATGTGTCTGCGTTGCCTGGACCGCCTACTAAACCACAAATATATAATGTAACAGAAACAAGTGTGACCTTATCTTGGCACCAAAATAATAAAATTGGATCTTCATCTATATTAGGATATCAAATTGAGGTATTTTCTAGAGAAAACCTGTCTGGTAATTACACACCAAGAAATTCTCAAGCGTGGGTTATTGTTTCCAAACGAGTACATCAAACTCATTATGTTGTAAAGCCTTTGATTCCGGGTATTACTTATATGTTTATAGTCAGAGCTGAAAATTCCCATGGAACGTCAGGACCGAGTCCAGTTTCAGATCCCGTTACGATCGGTGAGTCGTATTCGCTATGGGATAGTGAAATATTTTCGAATAATACCGAGTACCGTAAAAATATAATGACTGACAATATTGTTGAACTTATCGAAGCTACGCCCATTGATTCTAAAACGATTAAACTGATGTGGGAAATTTTGAACTTTTTCCATTTGGAGGGACTTTTCATATACTTCAGGCCCTTAGATAATACGACCGTTGAATATGAGATGAAAACAATTCTACATTCTAATGACGTGTCTGGATATGAAATAACGTCACTCCGGAAATATACACAATATGAATTCTTCCTTGTACCTTTCTACAAGAAGTTTGAGGGAAAGCCTTCCAATTTGAGGACTGCACAAACTTTAGATGATGGTAAATATTTCATTTCTACATTTTTCTTCCTATCTTTAGCTTTATTTGTATAATTTTAATCATAAACAAACAATTTTTTTTTGTTCTTGAAAATATTCATAAGTGAGGAACGACAAAGGTTTTACAACAATTTACATATTTTTTCAGTCCCTGATGGTCCACCGACAAGTATCGAAATGTTTATCGTTAACGGAACAACAGTACATTTAAAATGGCAACCACCGGAGGCTCACCTACAAAATGGAGGCATAATTGGATACAACGTCGTGCTGAATTGGTTAGATATACCCGCAAATAAATCAATGGTTGCTATTAACACTACTGTCCATCAAGCTACAAGTCTCATAATGACTAATCTTACTTCTGGCGTCAGTTATTCAGTTCAAATAGCTGCAGAAACCATAGTTGGATTGGGCCCGTTTAGTCAAAAAGTCTACCTGAACATTGATTCTAGATTGATCGGATTAGATCCGCTATTGAGGTTGGTTCAAACGTTATTAAACAGTAATAACATTTATCGGCAATCGAATCGATTCTACTAATGACTTTTTTATTTCAGATATCCCATCAACGGGGAAGTATCTATAGTCGCAGGGGATTTTGTAATGGAAACATGGTTTTATTTCCTTATCGCAGCTATCGTACTTTTCAAAATAATTATGATTGGTGGCATCATTTATATTAGAAAGCATAATATATTTTCCAAGAAATCTGCTCTTCCAAATATTTATGGTATGTATTAAAAAAACTCGATTTTAACTACATTATTCAAACGTAACGTTAAAGTTACGTTTCGCTATTTTAAAACATTTAAAACATTTGAATTCACAGTAAAATCAGCATGAGAATTTGAAAATTAAAAACATTCTTAGGGTGTCTTGGGGTGGTTAGGGCGCGCGTTTGTTTGATGGAGGCTTTCCATGTGAGAGGCGAGAGGGTGCTAGATTACTTTCGAATTGAAAGGTAGCACGAGCCCTCTTCCTGGCGCAGTGGATCTCTTTCACTTTGCGTCCACATTCGAAACACAAAGGAATGATACAAATCCGTGAAATGAAAACTCGGGAAATGCAAATATATTTTCACTAGTTCCACCTTTTGTTTGCTTATTATTTTAAAGAGGTCCATATTAACTTGCACCCGTATTACAATATTTATTCAAATATTTTTAATAATAAATATGTATTTTAGATTCAAATGGGACAAGTTTAGTCACACAAATGAACATTAAGGCAGCAGTTTCTTTAGCTCATCCTTTAAGCAGTTGCTATAATAAGAACACAGTAACCAAAACGGAATCTCTTCTTTGGATGGAAAATCAACCAGGTCTATGTTTATCTGGTAGTCAAACCGGTCATAGTAAGGAAAAAACAAATTCGGAATATGACAAAGTTACGCATCCATTACCCGAATATGCCGAAGTGACGTCTTCTAGGGTTACCGGTAATGAATGGAACACAAGTAAAACTGCAACGTCGCCAGCGGCTTACGCTTCTGTTACCCTAGTGGCAAACACAAGGCAATGTGTCAGTTCATTGGTAAGTTATATTCTAAAAGTTATATACCTTACTCATTTAGAAACAGGAATAAACATTAATAAATCCTTATATTTCTATGTTGCAATCTTTATAATGAATATGAGCAAAATAGCTAGTTATTATTAATATTATTATTTATATGTAACCCTCATATGTTGTGTGTACAAATTTTTGAGCAAAATCCCCATTTTTTCTATTTTTTTTTGTCCTGAGCATCATCGTGCATACCAGGCAGGTTTCCATCGAGTACATCTCGCCATTCACTTTATGGTCTGCTGCGACGCCATTTTGAGTTTGAATCCCATAAATTTTCGCCTAGCGTTCGCGTTGGGCCTGCGGCAGACATATCCAGTCCAGCTCCATTTAATATTTCCAAAAGAGCTAGTATTATATTTAAATGTCTGCTCCAACAGGGTTGGTTCCCGCCAGGCAGTAAAGTTATTGACACTAGTGACAAACGTTATCCTCCAGAAGAAGAACTTTATCCTGCTAGTAACGGAGGATATTATAATCGAAACGTATATAGTGAGAAATATTTTCAAGGTCACCACAACGTTCTTAAATTTTACGATTTGCCCTCTTTAGAGCGCACACAAAAGGCACAGCTAAGATATAATCAAAGTTTAGAGGAAAGGGGTAAAACTAAAGATGTAAAGACGGACGCTACTCAATCACTCATTGGACGAAGTTATGGCGTCAGTTCAAGGAAGAATTCCGAATCTGAAGCAACGTATCGCGCATTCGGTGATGATGAATCCGAAGAAGAAAACTATGGAGACGATGGTGGATACGACGAATTACAAGCCATGCAGTTACAACGACAAAGGCCAAAGCATCAATACGAAAGGCCTAATTTTGACACTGACGATAGAGGCCTCGGTCGACTGACTTCTTTCAGACATGGTCAAAGTATAAATGGAGGTCAGATGCCTCTTGTGCCAACCCATCCACCTCCAGCGCCGCATCCACGTGTAGACTCAGTGACTCGGTAGTATCACGCCCTGCCGGTTTTCGGCAATCTGTGCCAAACGGACGTTTAACCTAGGTATCTCATAAACGTGCACTAAATAAGTAATTAGTGGTGTTGTCGTTAGATATCACGGTTCTTCCTAATAGTGTAAAGTTGCTAATATGTGTAACGAACTCTTATTTTTCTTTCTTAACGTATTGATTATAAAGTGTTTATTGGAGGCTTCTTAAATCAATTAATATAAGAACTGTTATGGTGTTTCAAATTTAGGCGTGATTGGTTTTTTAAATTTTGTCGCAAGTTCTTTGCTATATTGTATTTATTATATTAACTAGCTAGTCTCTTGTAAATCAATGTAAATTTTGTAAATAATATCATATAGTTAATATTAGTCTGTGTAGTCATTATAGATGATGTCTCTAAGATCTATATCAATTTTTGATGGATGTTGTATCGTTGAATACAAATGATACTGTATTAGTCCATCTAATTAGAATCGATGACGAATTTTTAACCCTATATCACTAGAATAAGTGTGCAAAAACTGAAAAATAACGCTTGGCAATAATTTGTATAACAGTAATATTGATTATAGTGTATATAATATATAGATATAGTATAAAATTTTCTGATTTGTATCAGAATAAAACAGCTATTCTCGATTAAAAAGCTGTTGGAAGAAAGTATTGTGTTAAAGTATCAAGACCATTTTATTACTCCTAGTAACAATGAAATTCATCTCCTAAAGAAAAACTATACAATTATTGTAATTCTCCGCTTATAATTTTTGTGCCATATATTTCTAAATCTTATAATAAATTTGGAGTTGTGAAAATTGAAGTAAAGTATAATCTACGTAAGTTATTGTGATAATATGAGTTATATAGCCACTTGTTACAAAATTATTTAGAGCACGTGTATCATTGCATATCAATAAATGTATGTGACTGTGCAATTTAAAATGTAGATAAATAGTTTTATTTCATACAAGTAGATTGTGTTCAAAACCACCAAATAGAGACACAAAAAATTACGCTTTATAAAGTTGCGTCTTTTCGACAATACTACTTTTATGGATTTTATCGCGATTTGTTTAGTGACTTATAAGCCCGAAACTTTAGACGTTTTACCGCAAGAGTAGTTTTATTGTAATGTACATTTTTATTATGGGTCGCAATAATATCATTTGCATTGTTTCAATACATATTCTTATTGCAAGACTTACTCGTCGTAAAGGCCTTATTTTAATTAAAGTTTAACGGCTGAATTCATCAAAATAGTAAAAGGTCTTTTTCTTGTTGCCCTCAAATTGCCAATTTTGATGGTATCTTTTTTATTTATGTACTGAAATTTTGTATTCGACAAAAAAAAGACATTTTTTCTCGAATTGCATTGGATATTTTCGTACCACCTAGTATGTTTGAAATTGTGTTAAGTTAATATTTTAAATTATTTTGAAATAAAAGTAAACAGTTTTAATGGTGCCATAATGGATTAACTTATAAAGCAAGTATGTGTATTCGATGGTTTTATAGCCTTCTAGTTCCTATTGATGCTCACTAAAATCAATGATTTATTATAAATTATATGAACGTGCGAAGTTTCAGAATTTTTTATGATGTGAATAAATTTGATATTGTAAAGCATTCACTAAACTGTTAAAATTCTGAGCATCAGCACTGTCTACACGCGCCTCACATGTCCACTCTTAAAATTATAATTTATAATCTTCATAGCAATAACACATTTTCACGCCATTTCTAGGTAGGCATAGGAACGGAATGCCACATATCACGATCCCTAATGTATTAAATGAAATAATATTTATAATCTCCATTACAATTGCCTTTTATGGCTTTTATTGATATAGGTTTATTTAATTAGCCTCAGCACCTTGGCTAATCGTGGGTGTGCTAGAATATCTACTGGACTTACGAGTTGTGGATGTACTAGCACACCTCTGCCTACCTCTTCGGGTATAATAGGCATGAAGGTATTTTCACTTTTTTAATTTTAATAAAGGTCAACACAGTCGAATTAAACAGCAACAATCATTGTCTTTAATCAGCGTGAATTTGTAAATTGGCATATATGCTACGATTATTTTTTCATTTAAGACCCGCAAGATTATTATAAGTAACCTGATAACTAATTTACAAATGCACAATATTACATGCTTTCACACTGAACTGTCATTCTGAAACGGCCGCGATAAACATTTATCTTTGGAAATTCAATCTTATGCGCAGGCTTCTAACTCCTTCTTTAACAAAGCAGATTATATTTGAAAGAAGTGCATAACTTAATCATATTCTTCGCAAAGTCAACTTACACGTATGATTTAAAGTTTTCTTATATAACATTCATAATTGGACAATTTTTATACCGACGGTTTTGGGCTGACTGTGTATCTTGGTGGTTTTGTAATTCCATGTGAACAATTTTAGGGCAATAATATCATGACGATAACAACTTGATTTTTCGTTGGACATTTCAATCACTGTGAGCGCGTAGTAAATGTAAAACATAAAAATCTATCCGTAAAACATACAAACGTAGAACATACAAACGTAAGACATAAAACATCATTATAGTAAAAGATTCATGTGGTCAGGGATATGAATATAATATTGCGTTTTGAAATGTTTTTATACTATGGCGACACTATCACTTAATTGTGACTTTAATTTTGTCTTGATCTTTGAATACCTACCTATTTTAATAAAATAAAATAAATATTTAAATGGTTTTTTATTTCTCTTTTCACTTTTTTATTTTTTAAAGTTCCAAATAACACAAAAACAAAGTTTCCACATTCATAGTCTAAACGAGACTAACAGACAGATGTTAAAATTCATATAAAAAGTTATTTCTAACAGGAAGAGGTAGTACCATGGCAGCATGGCACTTCCTAATCCTATGTAGCACATAGGATTAGGAAGTGCCATGCATAGTGCATGACACTACATCCTCCTGTGCAACGGAATCGAGCCGGCACTATTGTTACTAAAACTTCTCACCCGAATAAACATGCTGGTTGATACGATATAAACAAAGTAGCATATTATACTCCAAGCTGCTGTTCAAGTTCAAAGCATGCTCCAAGTATATATACACGACGCATAATAATCCTTAAAAAAACATGTTTACAAAAAAACAATTCTCAAACAATATAGATGCCTGAGGGTATCCGTGGGCCTTCTTAGGGATCAATAAACCAATTTTGATGGAGAAACGCTGCCAGTGCTTATGAAGTCAGCGTGTATGATAATAGTTACTACACTTAAGCGCTGTGTGGCAGAGCTATATTATAGCTCGATTTGGGTTATGGTTATCGTCAACTTATTTACATATGATTTAATGGAAATCTGGATCCTGATTCCGCACCAAATACAATTTATTGTTGCAACCAAAATCAATTTAATTAAAATAATTAAATCAAATAAATGCAACCTAAAGGATATCATAACGAAAATATAGCACAATGAATTTCGTTTTACCATTCAACCACTAGTAAATGGTATAAATCACCACACATGGAAACTTCAACCAATGCGACAAAGGATAAATCCTTCTATTTTTATTCAACGAAAAGTATGTAAAGAATGAAATATGTCTGTTTGTTCGTTACTTGCAAACGATTATAATAATCATTTTGGGTGATTCCATCTACCACACATTTTTTTATTCGTTTATATCGATAAATTGTCAGTTTTTTATTGTACAAGTTAACATAGGGAGGGGATCGAGCAGCCGGAGTAGTTTGATGTCTACCAATGCCCGCGTAGTTACTATGTCGATGGGATGTCCTCCCTTCCCCCTCCCCTCCAGTAGGCATACTTTTCCATGATATTTATTCTAAAATAGGGTGGCAAACGGAAACTTTTTACAATACTGACGCCCATGAACATCCACATAATTACTATGCCGATGCGTTGCCAACCTTTTCACCTCTCCCCAATGGGCCACCGGCGACTCACAAACCGAATATATATACATATATGTATATATATATATATATATATATATATATATGCTGCTATAATGTAGGTGTCACTTTACGGCGGTATCAAGTGAGCGAGAGGTACCTCCCTGATCGTGCCGGCCCAATTCCGTTGCATAGGAGGATGTAGTGTCATGCACCATACATGGCACTACCACCTATGCAGCATAGCAATCCCTCTTACATAATAGTTTATTTAATTGCTTCTTTTTTAAAGCATAGCATCACCAACGCCCACAGATATCCGCGACTCTTTTCTTGAACACCCCTAAGTCGCATCGGTAACTTTCCATCATGAATATCATAATCTGCCTGTTGATCCTCGGCATCGAACCTAGATCATTAGTACACAAAGTTATTCAGAGCTGTATCAAAAATATGTACATAGTCAAGTTTCACATAATTTATTTACAGCTTCCAACAGTTTCGTATGTATTCGTGCCGAAAATAGTGGACCTCTCATGTAATTACTCAACTGTAAAATTATCAGCTTCTGTGTTACAGGCAGTTACGCGGTATATTTATTTTAAAGCAAACAATTTATTACACTGATTGATTGATAGGCGGTTTCAATTCTTACAATTTTTTCGTTACATAGTGTGCCTGCCTTTGCTGGCATTTACCGAAAAATAGGCGGCAGAGGTCGATTATTGAAACCATGTGTTTCAGATATAAGCGAGTATAATCTGCAATACATCTTATTGCTGAAGCGAGGATACCTATTTACGGGACATCACCGGCTTTGGAGTTTGGTCCTGTCGATGGTGGCTGGTGCACATTATATCGCCGAATAAAATCACTGAAACCAACGCGAGAGCCATCTGTGGCGCATTTGTTGAGGTGCCTCGGAACTATAAATCATCAGGGCTCCTTGACGGCTAGTCAGACCTATAAGGGACTGACATCGCCTCTACAGTGGGGTTGGCCCGCAACCCCGGGACGACCACTTCTTAACTCCTACTACTATTTAGAGTCCTCTTTTTTAAGAGGGGTACAAGGAGCGGACCCCTCCGTTTTATTGGCTTCGCCCGAGGTATCTGGGTTCACCCCAGGCCACTGAGCCCCACTCCCATGACAAGGCTTGAATCATAGTGGTGAACATTTTTTATAACTTACGAAAGTCTACGACCAGAAGGTTGCTTGAGTTTATTGCTATGTGTATTCCTCCTTTTACCCAATGAGGCGATGGCATAGTTATCACTTCATGTCAGGATTATGTGAGTGAGAGGTACCTCCTTCACGCCACCCCTCCGACAGAAAAGCCATTATTTACTTACCTAAGGAAAGTGATGGCTTTGCTTTTAGGTACCCCCCCGGTCATGCAGGCGTAGCTCCGCTACAAAGCAGCAATTTCACTACTGAGACAAAGTAAAGTTAATCTCAGAAGAAGAATTATACGGATACGATAAAATATCAAGTGT
>JAFELO010000370.1:1043602-1080759 GCA_017140195.1 Eumaeus atala | reverse complement strand
GAAAAATAATATATGAAAATGTAAGCGAAACATTAATGATGCTCTACGTGTAGGAGGTACTTGGAGCCCGTTGATGAGGTGAACGCAATGATAGAGATTTTTACGAGGAAATATCTATATGTTTTTTTTCTAATTTTTTTTTATTTTTATAATAATCTAATGGATATAATGTTACATTAGTAAAATAGAGAAACGTTTTAAATGTTAGACGAGCTAATCTCTTAAACCAATATTATGATTTTAAAATATTTTTCACGACGAAGGCTGTGCTTTAGCTCCAAAGTCCGACACCCAGGTTGGTCCAAAAAATATTATTGTCTTTTTTCAATTTGTATTTACGGTCCGAAATCTAAGAGTTGGCGTTGCCACGTTCCAGTGCCTCCGTGATATAGAGTCCCATAGGTGAATAGAGGAATGGAATAGAGATTGCACTTGCTCTGTGCGCTGAGCACATTCAAATTCGTCTGATAAGTCATTGATAAGATTATATATATACGTCATCATAATAAAGATGATAGCGATAGACACATTAAAAAATGGTACAATTAGTTAGACTAACACAAAATTGATTTAGGTAGTGTAGTAGCATTATACCGCCGAATGGTCTGATTTGCTGTCGCGTTTCGTGTGAATTCCCTTTTCTATAGTATAGGGAACAAATAGGAATCGGAGCCGTATTTCTATAATGAGTTACTGGACACTCAATCCATGGGGTGGGGTGAATGAGGAGCATTTGCATAAACTTACAGATATTATAAGTTGTCAGTAACCATGAAATGGCACCGAATGCTCGTTTGGAGCATAATCTATATAAGAAACGGATGTGTCAGTACCGACACGCTACTAGAGCTTACTCCATAAAAAGGACATGAGTCTAAGGTAAAATATGCACATAAGACGTAAGCGACGTAAGAGCGGTAAAGTTTAAAGCATCACACTGAGCTAGCATGTCATTTTTTTTCGCCACATTCCAAATATCATTAAAGAATGAACACTAAATAATCAATTTTAACAAATTTTCAGACACAGAGACTTGTAACAATGAATTTCAATGACAATTGTGGCAGGATTCCAATTTGAAAGAGTGCAATCCATAAAGCAAATCTCGACTCGGCACTCGTCGTGAGTGCATTATTGGCGGGTATTTAGCGCCGGCCTGCGGTCCGGCCGTTTTGTCTGCGACTGTTGATAACAGTTGTCATCCCGCGTGACACGGACAGCCATTTTTGTTTATGTGCATAGAGATTTACATTTCGCCCACTGACCCGAATGGCTACTACACTTATTATCATCATCATAAGCAGTCAGATAACGACAATTGCCTTTAAATTTTACTATAAAATCATACCTATACCATATCAGATCCAGTGCTCATACTGCCCTGGTCATACGACATTTGCTGTGGCATTGTTGAGCGTCCCTTTCTTCTATCCTTTCAAGTTTTCCTTTTCCTTTTTGAGTCGCCAAATGCCCTTGGATTAGCGGATCTCGTTTTCTTATCTGATTCTGTATTCGCTGTGACATATTTTTGGCAGTTTCTGGTAGCGGTCATGAACAATGCCGTACTCAAACTTATCTCTAGGATTTTTGTATTTGTTATATTTTCGCCTCAATTTATCCTGTTCCGACTTTAGTTTCATTAAGCTTTTAGTGAACCATGGTGGACATCGCAAACTACCAGACCTACGCTTGGGCACATAAGCATCAATGACTTAATTTAAGGTGTCGCTGAGGAGCCCGATCATGTCGTCAACATCATCGCATCTGGACATTTTATCGGTCCAATCTACTACAAATAGTTCAGAGTTGATATACTATTAATCTCAATATTGTTTTCCTGTGTGCTTTGTTCAAGGGCTCCCAGCCGGTCCGATAGATCGCTCACAGTTGCATGCAGACTAGCAGTATCTGCTTGGAGTATTTTAATAGTGGACGTTTTATCTCCGATGCCCTTTTTGGAGGCACTCAAAACATCGATTAAAGAAATTTAGGGACTCGTGGAAGCTCACAGTTTTGTAATTAATGCTTGCTAAATTAAAGAACTAGTCTCGAATGAGTATTCGAGACTAGTTCTTTAATTGTGATTTTAAGAATACCGGAAATTTCTTGTTTGTGTATATGACGTAGTCTCTGCTCGGTGACAGAGGAGGGTGATGAAACTTTTGAAGACTGTGATTTTGTGCTTAAAGTAACGTTGTTTGGGCTTCCGTCGGAAGCACAGTTCAGCGTAGTCATGGAACACTGCGAGTTAGTTTGCCTTATCGGTGAATTGCTGTTATCCTTATCGGTGAATTGCTGTTATCCCTATCGGTGAATTGCTGTTATCCTTATCGGTGAATTGCTGTTATCCTTATCGGTGAATTGCTGTTATCCTTATCGGTGAATTGCTGTTATCCCCTGTCCAACGTTGTTTTGATACGCACTTAGGACATTTCCGGGCACGCCTTTGATCAATACTCCAAATCATTAATCAGGTTACATTGAAGACATTGTAAATATTCTCAGATTTTCAATAATGAGAGGCATCCCGAACAGTTTTTCGACATCTTGAAAACGTGCTCAATTGTAGTTTATTCAGTGTACAACAATACGTCGTATAAAATTTCAATATTTTGTTTATAAACGATGAGTGCGTAAGTGAAACGATGAAAATGACAAAAAGAAAAAAAAAAAACTCCGCTGGTGAGGCTCTAACTCTGATCGATCCTTATGACTATCGATGTGAAATAGTCTGTATAAACTAGATGTCGGTTCAGACCGTCAATTAAAATTTGGATTTTATTTGCACACCACCGTCAACCTTTTTTGCTTACATGATTTTTTCTATATTGTCACTTTATTGAACTTTTTATCCACTTAGCACTTTTATAATGTTATATGTGTAGATAGGAATATATTTTTATAATTAAGTTATCAAGTAAGTCAAAGAAGTTACACTAGCCGATTCTATTGATTGTCACTATACTATTAAAGTCTCTCATAAGCGCAGTCAATGTTTACGGTTTATTTTACTTAATCACTAACACTATAGTTAGATAATATTTTTACTTAATCACTGTGTACGTATTCAGACTTATGGCAGCAAGTTAACATAAAAATGCTTGTTTACTATTTTAAATATTAAATCAAATACGGAGCCTATTATACTTTTGATTTGACATTGACATTAATGAATGACCGCTAGTTTTGCGCACTGAAACAACGACCGGTAGTTAGGTGTACTGGGCTATGTTTTGTATCTCTACAGACGTATCATTTTTATCCAAACGGTGTTAATTGAGGTACAGGATCATTCCATAAGTTTTGAGGTCAGTGATTTTGGTCCAGCGATCGAACATAACATCGTTCTGCGTAATAGGAGAATCGTGTATTCCCAATCCATTCACTATATGAAGTATAAAAAAACAGTAGAATATAAAAATCCGAACGCATCTATGAGAGCGATGAAGTTTTTAGAGCCCGTTGTATGAAAAATATTTCAAGTTCTGTTCACTGTTTTTCCGATGTATGCGAGAGAAACTGCGGCTGCTGCCTGGGGTATCGTTTTAATTTTCCGCTGGCGTGGAAATTTACACGATCCGAATGAACCATCAATTTTAATGAGCTTTAAAAGTTAACTGATCAGCTTTCTTCTCGCGCGGGAATAGATTTTTTACCGGTAAATATAATTTATGCGGCAAAGTTTTGCAACGAAGTACCTCAATAATTATGTCACAATTTTAAATAACTACAAATTTTACTGTCCAAGTTAGGGCTGTCGTCCAGCTCTTGTCAAAGTGACAGTGTTCGTACGTGCTGCGCTAAATATTTTGAGAAAGTGGGATTTTTTTCTAATTTTCGACCTTATTGGCATTGATTATAAGGGTTATAGTGATCCTATACGTTTTCGTAGCTAAAATTTATTCGCAAGTGCAAAGTGCGTGGTAAGAAATTTATTTTTCTACCCACAACTTAGACACAACTGACAGATAATTAAGTTTATTTAGTGAAACGACACGTTATCTTAATGTTAAGTCATTATTGTAAGAGTGTTAATTCTTTAATAATAATTTTAGATATTATTCCTGTTTAATATTATAGAAAATATGCATACTTAGGATATTGAATTGGTTTCCTAGTAAATAGCGCCATCTGTTAGGTAATAGTCACACTTAGAAAGTGTTGCCAGCTTAAAAAGGGGACCACTATTTGAAAAAAAAACCAGTATTTCTTATTAGTGTATATTTATTATTGTTTTTATTTATTAATTCATCTTTTAAAACTTGATAGGTGTTGGTCAGTTGGGAGTAGACGGTGATATGGCGGATGATGAGGACGGGCGACTTCGGCAGCACTTTGAGATGGAAGTTCATCGCAAGTCTCTGGAGCTTGAGGCGCTTATGTCGATCGGTAGGGAGGCGGGATTCGCTCGCAGGAAATCGCTTGCTCGGACTCCTCTGCACGGATTCAGCTCATCGGCCGCCACCATGGACTTAAGCACGGAAGGCTCGCGGCCTCATAAGAGACCAATTACATCGCTTGAGGAGGAGTAGGAACGGACCAGGAGGTGTGAGGAGCGCTGCACAGTCTCGTGACCGGCTTTGGTTCCTCCTGTTGCGGGGATCCTTACTGCACCAACGGCGGGCACTACACCAGAGCCGAGCCCTAGTGCGGCAACAGCGTCAGTCACAGCAGCAAAATCTAGGTTGGTGGGTATGAGCAAAATTCTGATGCTGGATACCGTGCAGAATTCTTTGCGGCGCATTGCGAAAGTATCAAACGTTATGGTCAGCTAAATTTGAAATGAATGCTGCAGAACGGGACACAACAAACCAGGCTAACCAAAACGAGTTGCTGTATTAGGACCGAAACTAGCCGAGTCTGAAAACCTAGTAACATCGACAAAGCTAAAATACGCCCAACTAGAACTGACCATGAGCACCGGTAACCTAACAAACATCTGCTCATTTCCGCCGGTCACTCCATCCGCGCCCTCATACGCATCGCTCTTGAAGCGACCACAGGGCCAGCCAACGGTCGTCATACCTGCTATCCAGGGTCAAGCAGTACTTTTTGATCTAAACACAGAGGACATAAAGACTTCTGGAGGCACCAAAGCCGAGCTACAGAATTGGCAATTCTGGCATAGCGGTTAGGAAAGCTCTACACCTGCAGCCGCCGAGAAATTTCAAACAAAAAGAAAAATCGTTCAAACGTTAAAGGTTGCCTTCAAGAAGGGCGGACGTGCTGAAATATTCATCAGCTCTTCGTAATAAATTGGTTGGCCTTGGTCGTGTCTGTATTGGCTGGGACGAAGCTGATATGTATGCGACTACCTACGTATAACTTGCTGCAACAAACGCCAATAATATGGACACCCAGAGAAATACTGTAGGGCAACCGAAAATATATGCGGTAAATGTGGAGATATAGGACATCGTAAAGCCGAATGTCAGTCACAAACTGAGTGCTGCGCTTTGAGCGCAAAGAGGCAAACACTCATATAACCAACTCTGCGACTTGCCTAGCTCGTATATATGCGGAACAACAGGCAGTTCAGGCAGACATGTTTCAATATGGATAAGGAGGGAAATATTATTTTGATAAGACAGCTCAATCTTCAGGGATCGGAGGCTGCCACATCTGAGCTGCTTGTTATTGGCAGCGAAATGAACTTAGATCTCGTTCTCGTTCAAGAACAGTATACAACTTCGGGCATAACAAGACTGATTCAGTATGGAGCTACTCTGAAAACTGGGATTTTGGTCAATAATGACAAGATAGCGTTTACGCTGCTCCACCATCTGACTCCATGCATATCGATTACTAAGAAACATAATCTCAGCGTACTTTCAGTATGGACATGACATAGCGCGGCATCTGGAACACCTAAGTTACGTCCTGGATCACTAACTGGAGAGCCTATACTGATTGGCGTAGACAGCAATGCGCATTCAACACTCTGTTTTTGTGAACGTCGTCAATACTCGGGGCAAGGGAAGAGACACAGAGTACAGGAAGACCCAAATGGAGGGCTTCATATTAAGCAGAGGTCTATTATTCACAACAAGCAAGGCCAACGTTCAACGGACCAAATCGTTATTCTAATGAGGATCTGACACTCATGACAAGAGGAGTACCGATATCATAGTGGCGAGAACACGAAGGTGCTGGCTTAAGCGACCATCAGCTAATCACATATGAGGTGTGTAGAAGCGTATCTAGACCGATATCGACAGAACCATCGTTTAAATTAGCCTCTCGCGAGAGAGGGGAAGATTGGGCTTACTTTCGATAGATGCTATGTTTGCGAATGGATAAAATAGACTCCAGGAAACCAGCAAATGAATTTGCCAAGCTGTTTAGTGAAATCCTTACACAAACTACCAAAACAAAACTCTGATATCGCGAGGATGGGGAGTTCAGGGGCTGCGAATGGTGGAGTCCGACTCTTGACCGTCTGCGCCGTAAAGACAAGGCCGCACGACGACGTAGGCAAAACTCGAGACGAAAAAATCCCACAGGTGATATCTCACTGCAAGAAGCCCTACGTGTAGCCAGACAAGAATACAAAGTGGCTATGAAGGACACTGAAAATAAACACCCTATAGATATTGCCGAGACGGGGAATGAAAATTTTTGAGGTTTATCAGACCGAGCCGCGACTGGTAGATCTCGCCCTCCGAAGAATGTCATACATGGTGGAAAACTCCTAGAAGGTTATTTTGACAACATCGAAACTGCTATGCATCAGCTCCTGTACTCCTTAGGCCCAGATGATACAACAGAAATTGACAACAGCTATCTACTGACTACTACTGACAATGGCGAGAGGTGGCTACATGCTCTCCTTCCGGTAGCGATTCAGATGCTCTTTCCTGCAGTGCAATCGATCACATTATTAGAAGCTTACCGAATACAAGTCCCGGATTAGACGGAATCACTCGAAAGATCATCAGGAACGCCTGGACGGCTTCTTTCGGAGAAATGATGATGATGAATGATGAGAAATGATGATATACACAGCGTGCATCAAAGAAGGGGTCTTTCCAGATACCTGGAAGATAGGTTAGTTGATAGTGCTGCGAATAGGTAATGACGAGTCATTAACAGATCCGAAGGCCTACTTGTCGATTCTAGGAAAAATTTTAAAACGTCTCATAATTACTTGAGCTCCCTGTTTGCATCGTGGCATTTCTGAAACTCAGCATGGATTCGTTAGAGGGCGCTCAACTGTAAGCGCATTATGTTCAGTGCTTTAGATAGTAGATAATTCCACATACGTACGTTCAGCTCGTCCTTTTGGACATCTCCGGAGCCTTCGATAATGCATGGTGGCCAATGATAATGTTAGAAGCGAAAGCTACCGGCATCGCTCCGAGCATCTATCAGACTCTCGTAAATTATTTCTGTAATCGTTATGTTGGCTTCACAGTTGGCCACCGCGCGTTTTGGAAGTTTTCCACTATGGGATGTCCCCACGGTTCGGTATTGGGCCCCACGCTATGGAAACACGTCCTGGACGATATCCATAATTTGCCAAGACCAGAGGGTGTAAGCTTTGTGGCATACGCAGATGAATTGACGCTTGCGATCGAGGCACCGTCGCGCGCCGTTGTCGAACAGAAATGTTCCACGATCTCTGAAGCTCTCACTTGTGTGTTGTACGTAGTGCATAATTACGCACCCCAGGACCAGCTTTAATTTTATTCACGAAGGCTCAGGTCGTGCAGCAGTGCGGCGCTACCAGTAATGGCCTAGTTATGCCTACCGATCTGGAAGTTCTTCGAGCGGGAAGCGTGCAGGAGGAGTGCGTTGGGCTCAAGGGCAAGGATTGTAAGAAAAACTCCACTTGGCAGTCGCGCTGGGCCGCGTTTGCTAACGGGAGGGAGATGTACTGCTTCTTTCCAGAAGTTACAACGCGTCTAGCATATCAATGGGTGGAACCTGAGTACGTTAGAAATAACGTATCTGTGAAAACAGACTCTAACAGGGCACGGGTGCTTTAGAGGTCTCCTGCACAGGATGGCGTTATGTGACCTACAATCATATCCTTGCGGTCATGAAGCTGAAACCAAAGACCATGTACTGCGGGAATGTGACTTGTACAAGAATGAGCTAAACATCATGTTGGACGGCATCGAACGAAAGACAGTGGGCGCAGTCTATCATCAGGATTTGGTCGCAACGGAACAGAGCTTTAGGCAATTGAAGACATTTGCGCATACATGGCACGCGCAGAGGAAGGATAGGTACACATAGCTGCATGGAGATAATCAGGACTGACGAGGCTGATGACAACTTCTATCTTTGTGGTGTAAGGCCCCGGAAAGGGGAGAGTAAAATAACGAGAGGGTACTTAAATAATGTGTTTAGAGTCAAGAATTGCACGTTGGGGAACAGAGCCGGTGAGCTAACCCCCGTGCATTTCCCATGATTCGCTCCGTATGACGAGAGGTGGATAGGAGAATGGGTGGAGGTGGGGAAGTGTTGGTAAGGAAGAGGTGGTGCCATGCCGCATAGGAGGAGTTAGTGCCATGCATGGTGCATGACACTACATCCTCCTATGCAACGGAATTGGGCAGGCACCACCGGGGAAGCACCTCTCGCTCACTTGATACCGCCATAGAGTGACAGCGTCGATGTCGCGTTTTGTGCGGTTTGTGAGCAGCCGGTGGCCCATTGGGGAGGGGGAACAATAGGAGGGCAATAAGTCTTTGTAATCACTGCGAATGTTCAAGGGCGTCGTTAGTCATCAAAAGTCTCCGATTGCTCGTTTGGCCCCTTATGGTATAAAAAAAAGCAACAGTGACGTGGTTAATTAATTAAGTACATATTTTACGTAACTTACTATCTTTTAAGACATGCCACTGCAGAATTGGCAGTTAATATAACATTACTAGTAAACCCCATAAACGCACCCTCAAGGGGTGGAGTATCGTAAAATTCGTTCTTAGCGTATCTTTGCTCTAAAAGGAACCCGCAAAATTTCAAGGTTTTAAAGTTTCTGTGATTTCATGACCAATCAATGAGCTGTATTTCGCTCTTATCCACAGAGTGGGGATTACGATACATCAAAAATTACTACACACGAAAAATCAATAAAGTATATTCAATGGATTAGATATGTAACAGTAGTAGCAGAGAGAGATACAGAATATAATTTTTCACTTTAACATATCTCTACACGATGTATCCTATTAGGAAAATGTCACCCGGAGGTAAACGTCACTAGGTAGGTATAACACTGCATACTTTAGAATGAAATCGCCGGCAAAGAGCGGCGCATCACGGCATTTTGGTGACCTCATATTTACACATGCTGCAATAAAATTAAACTATTTTTCTTTGATTTATTTTCTATGAAAATATGTTTCTTACGTTTTGTTGTGAAGAATAATTTGATAGTTTCAAAATATACGTATATACTAGTATTACTGGTGTTGTCAATTTTCGTGGTATTATAATCCCCACACTGTGTATATAATATAAGCGTAGCATTTAGCTCTCAGCCATTTGGAACCCTAGTTCCGTACTTCAAAAGTAAAAACTTATAGAATCACTTTATTGCCCGTCCGTCTACCTATCCGTCTGGCTTCCATCCAACCTGTTCACCTGTCCATCTAGATGAGCTTAAGGATGCTTCCAGGTGAAACACAATAGAGAAAGGTAATGTAAATAATCTGCAATATGGTTTTTAATTAATAATTAATCACAAAGAAAACTGTAATAAACATAATGTTTGTAATATTTGTAATTTTTTGTTAATTTTATAGAAAATGAGTTTATACGCCTGAAAGTATGTTTGTATACTTTTAATATATACTATGACGACATAAGGCCAACCGCACTTGGGTGTCGATGGGGTTTTAGTTGTAGTAGTTTTAGGTAGTAGTGGTAATATTTTGCATAGCCGCCAGCACCACACACCCATCGAAATACCATGCCAGGCGCGAATATGCATTTTCCAGCGAAGTATAACAACAAAAGTCCGTACTTTATGCGAATACCGTCGACGTTCGGCCTTTTAAACATCAGAAGAGGTCAACGGACAGACGGATTACTTCATTGCAAAGCCGATGCCGAAAATGTCACCATTATCGGATTATATACATATCCTTTGCTATTCCTTACTTTGGCCTAAAACCGCACGTAACGCGACGGTGTGGCAATCGCGACGGAGATATATAATAAATAAACAACCATTAGCTTTATCTACATTCAAGAAACACGTATCAATGTATGACTATAAAATTTATATACCAAAAATTAATGACTACAATTAAAAAACAATAAAATTACAATCCCTTAAAAAGGGAAATTAATTTATACACGCGCTTTAGCTTCGCACATTTCGGCCATTATTTTGTGTTAATACAGTCATGAAACGGACAGGTATTTTTAAAGGCTCCCTCCTGTCCACTCAGGTTCGGTGACGGATATAATTCAATTATGAATTAATTGCTTGATTAAGTTGTCCCCCGTTATCGAGGGGTGTTTTGTTCTATTACGCGGAATATGATTTTGTAGGTGCGGTTTTGGGATCATTTTCTTTAATAGACTTTATGTTTGACAGTTTAAATTTAAAATGGTACCACAGTGAGATTTTGAACTAGTGATAGTGTAAAGTTTTGATTTCTAGATTCGTGTAGATTTTTTCTTCGGACCTGAACTTATGCTGTAGAAGCGAAGATAAGCCAAAATGAGGGCTCGTCGGGCGGCGAGACCATGTTTGGGTTAGAAATGGGGTCCGACCCCTTTCTCCCCATACTCTCCGGTAAATGAGACAGACGCATACAGCTATGAGAATTTTTATAATAGCTACTTTAACTATTATTAGAGTCTCTACTTCGAAGGCAGCTCACGCACGATAACTAATCTGGCTTCAGCGCTGACGAGAATAAATCGCTCATAGAGAGGATCATAAAGGGGGGGGGGTACCCCCATTTTTTTGTAGAGAATGAATAAATCTTGACAATGAATACCTACTAGTAATCTCCTTTTACATTTTTTCTTAGTATAAGTAAGCAAACGGGCAATCACAGTCTTTTATCAACTACCGACGCCCATACACATCCGTATTTTTTAGTCATGAAGATGCGTTGTCATCCTATTCCCCTTCCCTCCAATGGACCATCTGCTACTCAAAACCAAAAGAAACGCGACAGTATAGCTGTCACTTTGCGGCGGTGAAATGTGAGCGGGAGGACCCTCGGAATACAGCATGGCACTAGCTTTTGCAAAACACTTACTCCTTCACATAGCCTGGTGAAGTGATTTGAAGTAATATTTACGTGATTCCCGTTGGGTCTAAGTATATCAGTTTCATAATTTCTTGCCAGAAATAAACAATTCTTACCGGTATCACTAAAAAGACAAAACTAATCTTCTAATCATAACATGTCGTACCTTTTTAACCCTCACCTCATATCTCATGTCTGACAAAGTATCCATAAACGCGTACTTAAATTTTACCGCACCCGTGTCTAATTAGCGAAACGTAAAACGCATATAAAATTTCCTTCTCATGTCGGAAAAAGGCCTGGATAATATACGGCCACTCTTAAGCCCAAAGTGCCCTTAATACTGTGCTTAAGTGGGCGAGGTACGGAGATGTTCATAGGCTTTTCGGTCCCAACACTTCTAAGCCTTTTAATATCAAGCCCTCAGTGGGCGCTTTCATCGGATCTCTTATGCTCGGTCTTAACAGCGTTTGTGATAAAAACTGTTAGAGTTTTACTTCAAGTATACTTGTGTGCTGTTTAACATGTACGTATGGGTACCCATAAACATAATTAATATCTGTGGTGTACCATAAAGCTGAGAAGTTTGTTTGTTTATTGAATTCGGTACTCCCCAATTAAACCAGCCGGCCCAAATTGAAAAATTCCTTCACATTTCGATTGCCCATTTATCGAGGATGTTATACAATGTGAATTGTAAGAGATTGTATCATTTTTGAGACACGGCACACACAGAATACACGGTAGTGCGACCTATTATAACATATATGACCTTTGTTCTATGCAAACAAAATAACTTTAATATTGTATAAACACATAGTACAATTCATCGAATTATTTTATATAACACGCTCACCGCATGAAGCCGATACAAATAACAGTCTCGAAAGTCAAATACCGTGGATGTGTAAGCTGTGTGGGCCAGTCGTTAAGCGTATAGTAAGAATTAGAAAGACAAATTAGGTCAAATTTGCGGTACCTATTTTTACATATTCGGAATCAGATACGAGTATTGGATATGCTCTGAGATTTTTACAGTGTTTTACAAAATACTCTGTATCTTATTCTTCGTCCTAGCTATATCCCGTTCCTATATAAGTTGAAATTGAAGTCGATTACCTAATCTAGGGGGTTTTATTTCTCTTTTTATTTTTAATTTATTTCTTATTTACTTTCAGGCCCATAGACATAGTACTAACGTACTACAAAACAGCTTAAAAAGAGAATGTTAGTTATTTGTAACTTGCAGATTCACTGAATCTTCCAAACCTGGTGATCCATTACCTGCCAGTCAGGGTCGATCCCCTAGCATTTTCAGTACTCTGGCTTCCCCGCACGTTCCACTGTAGCGAAGTGGCAAATTTATATGAGCACACAGAACGACTGCCAACTGACCTGTGCAACCGAGAAGGGAAACTACACCCAAGGAAATGCACTCAAGTTAGAAAAACTCATTGATACAAGGCCGGCATCGAACCTGGACCACCCGAGTGGGAGTCTCATAAGTACGATGTATATAGGATATATTTATAGGATAGGATAGGCATAGGATATATATAGAATACAGGACGTGATAAGCATTAATTTTATAGTACTCTATTAATTTATTTATTTCAAAAATCACACAATGAATACCAGCTACTTGCTTTATACGTTGCTTATAACTCGTTCACTTGTATAGGGTAAAGTTTTTAAGTTTACTTTACGTATTAAAGTCTACTTTACTTCCAGCTGTTTAAAAGTTACTGAAACGCGTTTATCTTTTATCGGCTAAGCAAAGCTTGATAAAAAAAATTAGATTACTTATTAAAAAAATATGTGAGTTTTGTTTGGTTTAGTAAGGATTCGATTTTAACAATAATTTGAAATTAGCATATTTTTAATCGAGTAAATGAAAATGAAGAAAGTTCTAAATCCATGTAATTATTACGAAACTGTAATTTTATCAGCCTTTAATTATACATTCAAAACCCCAGAGGGTTTAAAAAAGTTATCACCGGTCATTTTCAGAGTAACGTATATTGTTTTCATTTTTCTATGGATGTATGTATGTATGGTTGGAAGTAACTTCAGTACTCTTACTACTGAACACGCCACGTATGTACCAGTCGCCTTGTGTTGCGTGTGGCTCGCGAGCAGCAGGCCCATCGCAGGGGAGCAGAAACGGAAGGCAAAGCGTCAGCATAGTTATCGTATGTATGTATGTAAAAAGGCTCCAATTTCTAGTTTGCCCTGTATACAATAAAAAAACTTAATTTTTGAAAGTAATAACTAAAAATATAACAAAATATATGTATCAACTACGACACGGGGCTGAAATTTACTCCATAACTACGAGTAAGCTCCTAAAGAGCACGAGACGTTAGTGATGTGAGGGCGACAAATTGTAGAGCGTAAGTAACGCTGAGACTCGAATATTTCACAATCGATTTTTTCAATTACATTTTTATTCAACAGAATGTTCCTGAGTAATGTCTCTCAAGCATTTTCTATGTCAACGCTGATAACATACACACAAACCTCATTGGTTTGTAATGTTATTTACTAATAAACACTGTTTGTAATTTTGTTTAAAATTTTAAAATAGTAAATAAAAAAAGTACACCATAAATTTTGTTTCTTACTCCAAAAATACAAAGCTAAGAAACGATTGTTGTGACTAAAAACTTTGAGATGTTTTATTACAATTTTGTTATGTATAAATGAATCGGAAAACGTGATTCAAGTTAATTCATTCAATTCTCACAGTGCAGTGGGGCATTGTCAAATTGTTACGTTGTTATAAACTAGATGACGATTGCCCAAATTTAATTAAGGCACCAACCCTTTGGATACGAATGGGTTGTAAAGTTAGAATGGCGGCACATGGTCGCAGAGTTTTGTAATTTTATTAATGATGTAATAACAGTTCTGTCAGGTCCATGTGTGTGCCCATGAGCGATAGTGGAGCCGTTAGTTCGGACGGGTTAATATTGGAGGGTTCAACCGGGGATTATCTATGGATCCTAGTATAATGGTATTAAAATCGTTAAATCCATTCACTTAGATTTTATTGGCATTCGGCATGGTCAATTTTTGTGATATATATTTATAGTAAATCGAATCATCACTGGTCCTGCAGCTGACATATAATTAACATTTTTCGTAACTGAAAATCTCTCACTCGTATATGCCAAAATACTAGAAACGACACAAATACGGAAGTGTGAGTAGTCATAGATTTATGACCTTTCAGGTACTTACAATATATTTTTTCGGTTTTTTTTTTAAATTACGTCACTCAGCAGTACACAAAATATTATAACAACCTAACTCCTTTGCTTCAAAAGCAAATGCACCATTGTCTTCTTATTTTCAATGGTAATTACATCTAGTGTCTATTTTAGCCCCGATGAAATAGAAACAGATCCTTTCAAATGATAAAGACTTAACTGACTTTTTTTAAAGAATAAGAGGGCAAACGATCTATAGGAGCCTTTTGACGATTACCAACGCCCATAGACATCCGCAACATTGTTTTCATGTAGTAGCGTTGCCATCCTTTCCTCCTCCCATTCAATGGGTACTCACAATCCACATGAAGTGCGACAGCATAGCAGTATACAGTGGTGTCATGTGAACGAGGGGTGTCTCCCCGGTCGTGCTGGCCCAAGTGGGCTGCAATGCAGCATAGCACTCTTACAACAAGTCTTCTTTTTATTTATAATAACACTTTGGTCCGACCCGGGACCTGAACCCAGGACCTCCCGACTGTGGTTGAAATTTTCTTTTAATTAATAGGGGTGAAACGAAAATAAATCGAAACACTGAAGATGTCACTTTACGGCGGTATACGATGTAAGGGAGAGGTACCTCCCCGGTCGTGCCGGCTCAATTCCGTTGCATAGGAGGATGTAGTGTCATGCACCATGCATGGTAGTACCTCCTCCTATGCAGCATGACACTACCCCTTCCTGGAACTTTTCCTAGAACATGCTCACCATTAGGCCATGAGGATGACTCGTATAATGCGTACGTATGGTGGGGGTTTACATTTCTATTACTCTGTTCGTGGTTCCCCTCAACACAAACTCATTGTTCCTATTACCCGGACATATTAATGCATTAATTGTGTTGTAACAAACTTGTCTCATTTCAAGTTGTCGTTCGTACGTTCCGCGGGAAGTGTAATTGTAAATGAATTTAGCTACAACTATTTTTGTGTGGATGTTCGTTGTAGTGTTGAATTATACTTTCGCTCACGTCTTTTTACAGATAAAAAGATAGAACAGACTCTACTTTATGAAATTGACATTTTGTTGTAGGTTGCATGGAATCGTTGATTATTTTATACATCATGAATTTAATTTCATCATCATTATCAGCCCTTATCAGTCCACCGCTAGACATATGCCTCTTGCAACGAACGCCAAGACAACCGACGAAATGTTACTCGCATCTGTACCGTTTCGGCTACTGCATGGAGATCGTCTTCCCACCTGGTGTACGGTCGACCAACACTTCGCTTTCCTAAGCGCGGCCTCCAGACCTGAACCTTAGTGGCCCATCTGCCATCTGATCTTCTGAGTGTGTGTCCAGCTCATTGCCACTTCAGCGAGCTTGTTTTCGAGAGACATGGGATACGTTTACGTTCAAGATAAATAACTAAAATTATGGATTCCTACAAGTTCTAGTTGCCACTTTTTTTATTTTATGAGGTGATGAGCGAACAGTTGGAATTAATGGCTACTGCCGCGCAAGAAGATCTTTTTCTTTGTAACGCGGGAAATGTTTACGCGCCGCCTCGGCCCTAGTTGGGGTCTATGCGCGGGACTCAAGGCATTGAGAATACAGAAGAAAGGTGCTCCAGATGAGTTAAGTGTCAGGTCACTTAGAACGACGGGTAGTCAGCCTCTTAAAAGAAAGTCTACGCCATATTCCTAGAAGGGTTAAGGAGATGTCGTTCATCTCCTGTCCCACCCCACATTACAATCCCACCAACGTCTGAACAGCGAAATGAAGGTGAGATCCCATCTTTGTCTGTCTCCGCCTCTATTTTATTTTAAGAATAACACAAAAAGCAGCCCCATCGGTAAAATTTACTGCCACCTAAGCAACAGAATTGGGCCGGCACGGCCGAGGAGGTACCTCTCGCTCAAATAATATCGCCGTAAAGTGTCATTTTCAATGTCACGTTTCGTACGGTTCGTGCGTAGCCGGTGGACCATTGGAGGGGGAGGGCAACGCTTAGTAATTTTGTTCTTGGGCGTCGGTAGTCGTAAAAATGCTCCGATTGCTCGCTTGCCCCCTATTCTATAAAAAAAGAAGCTTAGCCACCACAAGGCTTGTACTGTGATGCTGACGCCCATAAAGATCGTATAACCACTTATTTACACTCGTGTCGCCTTTCTCCTTCTCTCCGTCCGTTTAAAGGACTGTACATTACTAACAACGCCAAATGGTATGACTATATGCGAACAATAAATTTGGTTGCTGTAGGTAGGCCCCGTTTTCCGTCCGAGATGGGCGGCGCTGCGTCACGACCTGACATCAGTTGTCGGAGGGGACTTGTCAAAGTCGAGCATCATCGTCGCGATGCACGGCAGCGACGAGTCCTACAAGGCGATGGCTTCCTTCTGCGAGACAGTCATGTCCCAGAAGGAAGCCGACGACCGGGTGAGAGAGGGGGCTGCCGACGCGGCCTCCCCCCGCAGACGACGAATGGGGGTACGAAAGAGGCGCTATCTGCAGCGCCTTCAGTAGTGCCCCTGTGTTCCGTGTCGGGCCGGGATGGGAACCCGGTCCACTTTTTCCCGGTCTTAGAGTAGCCGGACAGTCTCCGAGGAGGTGAAGTCTGGCCTTTTTGCCGAGGCCAGCCTGTCGTTGGAGGGGTCCTGTTGCCTGCAGATCCGGGACCCTCCACTTATAGCGGCTGATGGCTCCCGTAGGGGTTTAGTTGGTATTGCGACCCAATGGCCGAGTCCAAAATAGGTCTGGGGGTCTACCCGGGCTCCCAGGTATCATGTGTAAATGCATTCCCCTTCGCCACCAAAAAAAAAAAAGGTAGGCCCCTATATGCTATGCTATAAAAAAAATTAAAAGTGCAAAAATTTTAATGTACTCGTATGTTTATCACACTGTCTTACAAATGTAAATGTAGCACGGACATAGATTACAATCTCGAATAGAATATTAATAGATTTTCTCCCAAACAGGGAAATTAATGGTCGCCATGGGACATATTTCTCGTAGGCGTAACCGCGTTGCAATACTAGTAAGGCCATAAAATGGGAAGTCAATATTTTTTGCCAATCATATTATTTTAAAATATTTTTCAATTAGTGTAATATCTTTTCCTCGCGTGACTAGCTTACGTAATAAGTAAGTAGATACCTCGACAGATCCCCAAAGAACAATAACCTCGCTCGTAGTACTTAATAATGTAAAGAAATTTAATAATAAACAAAATGGATTCCGTGAATATATTAGATAGAAAAAGATGATTATGCGGAAAAAGAAAACTCATTTAAGTAAATGAGAAATAAAATATACTTCTTATTACAAAAATAACACTTAAGTGGATCTAGTCACTTAGGCTAACTTTCCAATATACTTTTTTTCCAACGGGTGTGCATGTACAAACCTCTTAACGTCAGCTCGCTAATGGGGTAGGCAGATCGAACGGACTGCCGTACATCACGATCCTTACGTAGGTACGTAACGATCGTGATGTACGGCAGTCCTTACCTCGTCCACAATCATTACTCTCTTCATACAGACAGGTCGTTTGCGAAGTCCCTTGACACTACCTTCGGAAAATACCCGGTCAATCTAATCTGCACGCACAAAATAATTTGAATAGAATTATATCTACCTGACATTCCAAATGTGTTCAAGAAAAAGGTGAAGTCTTAACGCTTCTTTCGATTTTTTTTCCCGACATTGGTGTGTGACCTAGAGCGTCTTTTGCCCAGAGATATCCGTAACAGATAGTGCCATGCTGCATTGAAACCGAATTGGGCCGCACTACTGCTGAGATATCTCTCGCTTAACAGATACAGTCGTAAAATGACATCTTTGGCGTCGCGTTTCGTGCGGTTTGCGATTAGCTGGTGGTCCATTGGAGGGGAGAAGGGAGGGATGGCAGCGCATGGGCATAAAAATATATGTGGATGTTAATGGGTATCGGTAGTCGTCAAAAGACTTTCATTGCTCGTAATCCCCCCTGTGCTATAGGAAAAATATTTTTTTTTCTGCATCTATAAATAAAAGTCGTTCACATGAACTTTCAATTGCTACTGTGGCGTCGTGTTAGCAGTTTTTAGGTTTAACCCAACAATGTTACTAGTGAAATAACTGTGTCCGGTCAATGATGTCACTGATAGATAGCACGCCGATCCATCATTGCATTAGAGGGGTCGTATTTATTGATTTTTACCAATTTTCGCCCAGCGCCCGTCGACAACCGCGTGTTGTTTGGCTGAAGTTAAAAGGATTTCGTTTTTATTCCTTTTTAACCCCGGACCATGTTTTCGCAATAAAATGTGTTTTGTGTTGTCGGCACACGACAATACAATAATAATACGTTTCACGTATCTTTTAATACGACGTGTAGAATGTTTACAGTGGAAATGGCGTTTTCTTCTTTTTTTGTTATAGAGACGTGCAGGTTGATTACTTTTGATTAGCGAACTTGTTTTAATCAGTGTATCATTGAAAGTTCTCGACTCTTATTATGTCTTTATTTTTTATAGCATAAGGAGGCAAACGAACAATCGGAGCCTTATGAGGACAACGCCCGTGGACATTCGCATGATTTTTACGCAGGTGCGTTGCCCTCCTATCATCCCCCCTCCAATGGGCACTAGAAAACGCGACAGCAACGCTATCACTTTGCGCCGGCATCAAGTGAGCGAGAGAGTTTTATTTTATATTTTCTGTTATTTAGTGAAATGAAAGAAGTTATGTATAGTTAAATTTATGAAAGAAGTTATGTATGTTATATACGACGCCAAAGCTCCACGTTTATTTTTCGTCTTTATCTATAAAAGTTCTATTTCTAAATAAATTTTAAATTGTTAAGTTTGGTAAATCATATTATAACAAGATGCTAAACAAAAGTTTTTGCACTTCATAGTAACATATAATCAAAAAGGAAATATTTATAAGATGTGTTCTTACATACAGTCTTCGAAGGATGATGATGTTCTGTCATAAACTTAATTTGTTGTCATAGTAGCGTGTAATGTTTACGACGCAGAAGTGAAAAAATAATAATTCTTGTATTTTTGTAATAACTTTTAGCCATATTTTATAAAATGTCTTCACAAATGCCCATATGATTGTGTGGTATGCGAATTTTAAATCGTAAACAGCGTGTATTTTCCAATAATTCATCAATCTCATACTAACGTAGCTGCTTACAAATATAACAGCAGATGAGACCTATTTCGAACCTCATATTGCTCTACTAAAAGTAGGGCAGAACTAGCTCAGCTGCTAATTCTTAATGTCTATGCAAATATGCCAGCCGCTCTGTGTTTATTACCTTCGTTTTCTCACTCCCTCTTCGACTTACCCGCGATTATCTCGTTTCAACATGAAAACAAAATACTGATTTGCATGAGCAAATAACAGTGTAGTGAAATCCAAATAGTAATTTGGCAGACAATGGAGAGTCAGCTGCATTTAGTCTCGCTTAAGAAGGGACAGTACTCGTACAGTTTTATTGTGTCGATTTCTTTTCTACTTGTTTTATTGGAAGCTCTTCTTACAACGAGCATTTAAACAGTTTTACTTTCTTTTTTTTTACGGTAAAGCATTTAGATTAAAGTACTTTGATATTTTATGGTAAGGAGTATCCACTCCTAGCATTATTGTTTATATTATAAGAGGCAAACGAGAAAATTATGCCATTTGACGACTACCTACGCACATTACTGTCTAGTAAATACGCTGCCCTGTTTTTGTCCTTACCACCTAAGGCAATTGATAAATTAGATACACAGAGAATTGTTTCTGTCTATACTTAGGTACAAATCTTATAAAAAAATTTGAACAAGTATTGAGGATTACTAGTTATTATTAATTGGCTTAGGCTATCAATATCCAAAACAGTTTTTTTATAGTAACAACTTGCTAATCTGTAATATAATATTTAACATTTGCTCCTTAGATATATAGCAAAATAGGATTTCAGAAAACCTTTATAATATATCTCAGTATAAACTTAATGTAAGTGTAATTCTATTGGATTACACTTACATTATATTTAATATTTAACTTACTTTTCTATGCAAATATATAATACATGTAGTTGATATCTTCAAACTGCTTTATTTACACTTTAATGATTTCTACAGTCACAATTCTATGATATTATATAAATTACATTAGAAAACGGAAGCAAAGCTTATTAAATATATAAATAAATCTAGTCACGGACACAATTTTTTTTGTCGTAACATTTTGAAAATCTTTAGGTATTGTAATGAAAAGAAATGTATCTAACAATATCTCGCTATCAACGTTGTGCCGAAAATATAAATATGTCATGTGCATAATGCACCCTATAAATATAATTCCCAGCAGATACGTAATACTCGGTCTCTCTGGAGATGTAGGTCACTATTTCGTGTATGATTTTCTCTATTTATACCTTACGATCTAAACTATAAAGTGTAATTTTCGTAAACGACGTCCCCCAAATTTGAATTAGACAAATGTTATCTTTATACTACAATAATCAAAGTTTAACTTCGCCTGTCCTGGTCCAGTTTAAGCTAGGGTAATGATTTGTTGCTTGCATCGATGGCAAAGGGGCATCTAATGGTGGAGACATGCGTATTCTAAGTGCATTTAATTTATGTGTGTAAGAAAGGGTAGACAAGGATAAGCTTTTATAAATACAATCTTATATGTTTTATGTTTAATTAAGTTTTATACTGTAACACATTTAGTTATTTATTATAGCAATAGTTTTAAATTATTCCAAATTATTGTGCACTAGCAACATTCCTCGGCTTTACCCACGAAGCCATGGTCTTATTAGTCGATCCGTCAAGGTAGACAGCTTATAGCACTTCTTGATAAATGAACTGTAATAGCGCGTCGAAACAAACAAGCTATTCACACTTATTTGTATAGATGTTGTTTTCACACAATATAATATTGTGTCTTTCGTGGGCTTTCAAAATACGACTGATAGATATAACAAGAATTTGCGGTATAAAATAGTATATATAGTTGTCTTACCTTGGCATTTACGCCATATAATAACCACAGCGCCTTATTACAGGTTAAGACATGTAAGATCTATTTATTGTGAAATAGCTTGCACTCTTTCATGTATGAGCTATTTATTTTGAAATGGTGTGATTGTACCTAAATTGATTGCAGTTGCCAAAGAGCAGCAAATACTAATTCTTTACTTTATAGGTCAGCATCAAAACACGATTTTTGTGTTGCGTTTTTTTACATGTATATAACATACATTGCAACAGCAATGGCAGTAATTGATGTAAACTAATTTATAGGATTTCAATGACTTGTGCAATAAAGACAAAAGATAACTGAAAGACAAGAGAAAAGGAAAAGCAATAAAGATATTATGGCGTTGGAACTACTGACACAGTCTACGGTTTATGCCACCCCACAGATCTGTTTACACAGTAACCTACATTATATCGTCGGATTAGGTATTCCATCATTACTGATCAACGAGGGTCACAGTTTGGGGGATGAGGAACCCTCCGTGACTCTGAATGCATTGGACTATTATCGTCACATAATTTACACAGTATATTATTGAAGAAATATACAAACTTAGCTAGTAAAGTAGCAAAGTTTGTAGCGTAATTAATAAACTTACAAAAATAAAATGAAAAGAATATTGACTATATTTAGTTTAATTAAGCTTAAAAATCTTAAAAATGAGTTTAATAATTCTTGGAGGCAACACTTTTGTTGCCGGTGCTAGTAGCACTCCCCATAACAGTTTATCGGACTAGACGCAAACGAGCAACAAAATTCTATAAAAAATGTTTACTTAACTTAAAAAAAATATAAATGCTAGAAATGACAGTGACCCCTGTCATTTCTAACAATCAATTACCACTGGTTGTCAGAAGTGATAATCTCATTTTTGTCTAGTATTTGTCGATGTTTGGTGTCGGTGGGCGCACTTCGTAAAAATTCAATATTTTTCCAAACACACAAAAAGAAGATTACTTCAATAACAGTTTATCAGTTAGCGATGATTTGAATTATTTATTTGAAATTCCTCTAGCTTTCGTCCACAAGGCGCTTTCGTTCAAATTGTACAAGTTTTAAATAAAAAACACTCAGGCGACTGATTAGGTTGTAATATAGCTTATACCTATTTTTAAGACAATGCCAAAAAAAAATAAAGGGAATTTTATCCCGATAACAAGTTTGTTGGCAAACATTACGTGTAATTATATCAAAGCAATTAAGACTTACAAAAAACTGTACATTACACTAAATGCTAATAACTAATGATATTAACACAACATGAAATGCAATATGGCGACATTTTCGCAAAGTCTGAAATTCCGTACAAACTAGCTACTTCTAATGCAGATCACGTACAAGTTGGGAATTTACATGCCTGCCTATTTTTATCCTTGGTGTTTCAAATGAAATTGCGTTAACGATATTGCTTACGATTCCATTTTAAAGTGGAAAAAGTTTACAGATTTAGGGAGAAAGGAAATTGGATTTGAACGTTGTGTTTTTTTTTTTGATTATCTGTATGTTAATCTTCTGCCCTTCGTTCATATCATATTGTGAAGGGCATGTGAAAGTTAAATAAGCATTTTATGGAAAACGATTGGTATTTCACTTAGCAGTATCAATTAGTTTAATGGCACAATTTATATTCACAATCACGCGGATGTCATTGTTGCTGTTTTGTTTATATTAGGTCCAATTTTTTATGTACACGTCCTATAGCATTCTGCATGTTCTATTTTTGTTTTGAAAAAAATTGGCCATCGATAATAGGACGTGAGCGGCCGCCCATAGACGGATCTGTAAGACTGCTATGTAGATGTGTTGACTTCCCCCATCACACCAAAGGGCCAAAAGAAACACACAAACCGCATGACAATGTAACAGTCCCTTTGCAATGTTATCGTGTGTAACAAGTGAAGAAAGTACTGAATATGCCATAGCTATGGTACATATATATATTTTAAATCTTTATTTCCTGGTAGGAAATAAAGATTTAAAATATATGACACTTTCGAATCATGGATCATCCAAGTGGTAGTTAAGCGAGTTAGACCGAAGTGGGCAGATGTGATTGAAAAAGGGTCTGACAGAGATCCTTAACTCTTGTCATCGATTCAGCATGGCACTACCTCTTGCTTATTAATAGCGGCTAAATTCCATCACCCGAATATTATTGGTACTCTTTAATATTTAGGACACTTTTTTTTTTTCTTTATTATATATGGGTGGTAAACTCGTGTGAAACAGTTACCAGCCGAGCGCAAAAACAAGCGTGTTTCTCGTTTTACCACCTTTGTGCTTATCTTCTAACAATAGCTTGAAACTTTATAATCTGGAGAGGCGAGTTGTGGAATATGTCCAGATTGGTATTATTTTGCGAAAGATCGTTAAGCAAGCGTAGTGCTCGAGGCAGTGGCGCCTGTCCTGAAATTGCCGTCTTATTTTTGTTTTTCGGACCTGAGCTTATGGTGTGGAAGCGAAGTTAAGCCTAATACTGCTACATCGGCTTGCTATGAGTACTCGCTTGGCGATATGACTACGTTTATGATCGTAATAGGGACTGACTCTCTCACAGATGGGAGAGACGCATCCCGAAATGAATGTGTTTGTAACAGCTTATTTAATTATTATAATCAAGAGGTTAGAGTCGGGCCAGAGAGACTTCTCGGTCCCTCTGGCCCGTCTCTGACGTCTGAGGCAGCTCGTGCATGGTAGCTAAAATGGCCTCGGCGCTGACGTGAACGTATGGCTCACGGATAGCTTCATGACTTTGGGGCTTACCGTCTAATAAAACCTAATGTCAGTTGTTAAAGAGTACAGGGTGCCGTGTCGGACCTTAAACAAACAGGTTCACACATGACGAACCATAACTTATTCCTTTATTAAATTCGTATAAAACTACACCTTACTTTTGATCTAATTTCAATATAGTCGTGATTTATTGTGACCGAAGTCCGAGTGAGTGGTAGGAAGTGCGGTGAAGTGGGGGGCGTCCTTTCATACCTCCCTGTCCGTATATTCCATTCAAATTTTTACCCTCGCATGGCACGCCCTATGAGTGCTCTAACGTCCGCTCAATGCAATTTCATGAAGCCTTCGGTGTGCCATTCAAGCTCAACAGGACCGTCACGACAATGGTGTGATTTAATGGAACCAATCCGAAATTCGCCAATATCCATTTTATTGACGTCAGCTACTGAAATGTTACTGAAAATGTATATTAATTAGGTTTGATTACTGTTTGCAAATTCAAAAAGCGTTTTCATTTTGTCGCCTAGTCATACATGTTACCTAAAAATTTACTAGACGTATATAATAAAAATAGTATTAACCAGTGGTGGTTAATATTTTGGGAGAAAGGAGGGCAACGCATATGCGTAACAATCATGCGAATATCGGCGGGTGTCGGTAGTCATCAAAAGGCTTCGGTTGCTCGTTTGATTTCATTCGAAAAAAATTACACAACATAAAACTTCTTAAATTTAAAAAAATTTAACAAATTTCTATTTTCCATAGCAAAGTGATAGGGTAAGGTAACCTTACCCATTTGCTATGTGCCATAAGGACGTATGTGAGATGTATTAGACCACGGAAATATGTAAATATTTTTTTATTTAAGAATTTAAGAACCATATATATATATATATATATATATATATATACAAACTCGACTGACGGTTTGTGGGTAGTCGGTTGCCCATTAGAGGGGAGGAGGAAAAGAGGGCCAGACATTAATGCTGATGTCTATTGGCACCGGTAGCAGTCAACAATATAATTAAATGGTTGAGAATGAAGTGATAAATGTTGAAATGTAACCAAAAGTTCCACGCAAATTCACAACATCGAATCAAATTCATCGTACACGAAGAACGTATTATCGTTAACGTAATAAATCCACAAACAACGACAACTATAACGGAGTTACAACAACAAAGTCAAATTACCGAAGGAGTTTACCGCAAGGGGGCGGGAGGGGGCAAGAGGGGACAACCGACACCGGGCGGGGACGCGGAACGAATACTGATGCAGGGCCCGGAGACTCCTAACTCTCCCAAGATTTTCGGATCGGGATTTTCCTTTCTTTACAATGGGCCTACTCCTGGGGCATATCAATTGCACGCGGTTATATCGTTAGAAAGTTTCCCGAAGGGCCCGACGTCTCATCGATTTCACAGCTAATGCCGAATATACTTTTAAAACGTGATATTTTACCATTCGGAGCGTTGTTGCAACTCTTTTTACCCAAATTTTTCATAGGGATGGATGGTCATGTTTTTGGAATGCATGTACGTATGTGTGTATGTTAGCTTTATATTATTTACAGCCACATCCTGATAAACTAATAGTCGGTGTCGTTAAATTTCTCTCGACACCGCGACTGAGGCTGTCTTACTTTAATTTTGAGTGATCGAATCGTAGGTGGATTGGTTGTATATGTTGATGACAATAGTTCACGTAGACATTAATTTACTATCATTGTCACATCCTTAAATCGGAAAATTGGCTCGTCTACAACTCAAATTGAGACGGAGCATTTTTCCTGCTAAGTGCGATGCAGTAAATGACAACATTTATAATATATAAATTTCTATTAGAAATAACAAGTAATGATTTAAAAATGTTAGACAATATAGAAGCTGCGTCCCCGCCAATTCAGTAAAAAAATCCCTCTGTTTCTCCAAGTATCTATTGCTCAACTGAATATCATCTTTCTATATGCTTGAAATTCAACAGCCATTTATATTTGGCACAAAACCTTAATGGCATTCGTGGAAAAACACGATTTGTTATTTGTACATAATTATTGCTTTGTTTTTACAACACATTATAGATGATATTATTATATTAAACGAATTTCAAATTCTAAATTTAATTTATTCAAATCCCATCGTTATGATCGCTAGTAAAAATCCCCAAATTCGCTGATAAAATTATAAGGAGAAATGGGGGAAATTTACAATTTTAGCATAATTTTATTACGAGTTCGATGAACCAGATGTTGAGTATTAGACCTAATACTTGCTCTGTACACATGGACCCCTTTATTTAGTGCACATAATAGTTCGAATATTCATTTTTCTATAAAAGGGGCTTAGCTACTAAATAGTGATCCCCAGGGTAATGATTCCATTGTAAGAGAGTCCGCCCACATTGATAGTAATAAAAGGTAGGATTGCACAGAATATTGTGCCAAATCAACGTATAATTTCTTTTGTTCCAGAAAGTTTCAATTGATCCTTTTTAAATTGAATCCTTTGTTCGGAGTCTAGATATTGCTTTTTTATTACTTTCAGAGTATTAATGATATCCTAAATGTAATAAAATATTTTGTGAGACCATTTTTCGTAAATTAATGATTGTATATTTGGTATTTCATTTTTTTGTGTTTTCGTATAACGTTGTATGTTATATACATATTGATATACTTTAGATTTTATTTATTTAGAAATTTTATCGTAATAAGTTACAATAATTCGATTTAGTATATAGTGTAACTGTGTTTTTGGTAAATACAAGCCAAATAGGTAATTATAGGTGTATTTGCAATTATTTACAAAAATCTTACGACATAGTTATTTGACATTGCCAGTACGCTATATACAATATGAGTGGAATATACTGTGTAAACTGATAATATATCTAATAATAATAATAATAATATCCGTGGACTAAATACACCATGTAGCGCAGTCACGTGGTAAGTACCGTAAGGACTTGTGTTATAGGTACTAGACAACGGAAATATATTTAATATTTTTATGTATTTAAGAGATTTTATAAATTTAAGATTGTTATTGTAGAACTACATATAATACATATATAAACATCCATGAACTATGCGGGATTCGAACCCGCGACATCTTGCGTAGCACGCGGACTTACCGCCGCGTTACCAACGCCGCGATCTACACTAGCAGCGCCCCGCGGTTCGACCTGTGTAACTCCGGCCCTGTCAGTCGTAACGTCATGTTAGTGGACACCGATGGCGTCGCGTTTAGTGCGGATTGTGACCGGCCACCGCCTGGCCCGTTAAGGAGGGCGACGCATTGGCATAGTAATTATGCTGATGTTCATGGGTACCTTTGTCCCCCTATACTATATAAAAAATGTATACAGCCTATCTCGATAAATGGATTGTTCAGCACAAAATCGACATTTGGTTCGAATGTCTCGTCTGTGGAACTCAGTCAAAATTATTAGAACGTGACTTCAAATTGACGCCATGACACCTGCAAGCGTTTTAGCATCTTATTACAAAATAATTTGTAGCTGATTCAATACTTTGCATTAAATTTTATTACTGAAAATAATGTAATTATGTGAAATGGTAGTCGTGCATCGACGTTATAAAACAGGATTCTAAAATCTGTCGTCTCGTTTAAAGTCTTTAAAACAATTCGAAATTCCTCATGACACAAAGCCGAAGTCATAAAGTGAGGCTTCAATAAATCACACGTTTCCAAGTCCGAGGTTAACGGGTTACATGCCACACAGTTACGGGTTCTACTGCTTTCACCTTTGGATCGACTCCAAGCTCCAGTGCTACCTGTTGTAATAGCCCTTACTTATGGAGCTATACAGAAATAGCTTTATCGTACTCTGGCTGCGTGAATCCATTTGAGCCTTATTTGTTTTGTTACATATACTTTTGATAACTGTGCACGTTGATTGGCCTAAGTGGTGAACTACATTTTATAAAGTAGAGTCCCCAAAACATGTGTATGTAATCGATTTATCAAAAAGTCTCATACAAATTTTGTAGCTTTAACCAATGGATATAACGATTCTCTAGGAAGCTTTTAATTTATAATCTGGTAACTGTTACTCAAGGGTGAAGCAGGGTCGGATCGCTAGTTTGGATATTACAACTTTCAGTAACAGGTAGTGCCATGTTGAACAGGACAACATAATCCAGAATATTATTTTACAATATCTATACAAGAATACCATTTCACAAAATAGCATTATTTTCGTAATAAAATGAGTTTTAATGGTAAATATTGTATTTTCTAACGAGGCGTAAAATCGCTTATAGACCATGGCGTAAACTTGACGTCACGTTCAAGTTACCTAGACAAGTTCGAACGAAACGGCTATATTTACCTAAGCTTTTTACAGATAAAATATGTCATTTTTTTATCTATTATGCCGCCATCATGCCTATTGTGAATAATATCATAATTATATCTGTGTAAAAATATTGTAATGTATGATATTAATACCGATTTTATAGCTAGTTGTTGGTTGTGTCTAGCATGTACGAGACAAAAACAAAACGGCTATGTTAACCAAATCGTGACGTCATGATTCGTGTTACAGGAAACTTCGCAGTTGATGACGCAAGAAAAAAATTACTAAATTCAGTGTTTATATATAAACCAGGTGTTCTTTGGCGTTGTTTCGAAACCATTCTCTGATAGTAAACATTTACTTTTGCCCCTACAGACGATTTCATAATAATTTGCTGTCACAGTAACCTTACAGGTTGTTGTGGGGCCGAACTTTCAAAGCCGTTAGCTTACACTGCAACATTGAGACTTTACACCGTTTTACTTCAAATATTTCAATAAGGGGTTCGATTTTTATATTTACATAAATTATGTATGATTTTTCGACCGGTGTGTATCGCCGGTGATATGTGAGTAATATGTGAGCCCCTTTAACACGCTCAGAGTCTCTCAGCGTGCTATGGAATGAGCGACACTTGGTATTCCGTAGCGAGATATGGTCCGAAATTCAGAAATCCGTAAGAGAACCAGGGTAGCCGATATAGCTTAGAGAATCAGCAAGCTGAAGTGGCAATTGGCAGGCCACATTGCTCGCTGTACCGATAATCGTTGGAAAAGAAAGGTACTCGAAAGGCGGCCCCACACCTGAAGACGAGGTGTTGCACGGCTTCCTGCACGATGGACTGACGGCTTGGTTAAGGTGGCGGGGTGCCGCTGGATGTAAATGGGTGCCCTGTGTCGCTCTGTGGGGGAGGCATATGTCTCGCAGTGGACGTCGCCTGGCTGATGATGGTGATGATAATGATGGATTATATTTTTTTATATCGGCATTATGCTTATACATTCGATTTCAGCTGGCACAATATGATATTACCGTAAAGTAGAGCTATGCTAGCACGTTTCGAGCGGTTTGTGAGTCTAATAATTTCCCATAGGAGAAGAGGGATTGGAGGCAACCTGTCATTATCGGTCCACTGCTTGGCCTAGCCAGTTCGCACCAAGACGGCCGATTTCCTGCTACTCGCATCTATCCAGGCCCAGCTACTGCACGGAGATCGTTTTCTCACCTGGTGAAGGGTCGACCAATACTCCGTTTCTCTAAACGCGCCCACCACTCTAGAACCTTAGTGGCCCAACTGCCATGTGATCTACTGTGTGTGTGACCAGCCCACTGCCATTCAGTGAGCTTATTCTTCGCGTGATATCGGAACCTCAATTTTTTGCCTTATTATGAATTCTATCGGACAAAGACACATCCAACATGGCACGTTAAATAGCTAGCTGGCCTACCGCAATCTTGCGGGCCAGTCTTAAATTAAGAGGCCATGTCTCGGCCCCGTAGGATCATCACGGGAAGAACGCATTGGTTGAAGACTTTTGTCTTCAAATTCAGCGGTAGACGCAACGTGAGAATGTGACGACGCCTCCGGAATGCTGCCCAACGTGTGTGCATAATAAAAGTCCGAGTGTTTATGGCTGCTCATTTGGCTTCTAATTCAACCAAAGAAAATTCAAAAATTGTGTCATATTAAGTTACATTACTTACGTTTTTTAATATACGTACAATGGAAAAAAGCAGACAAACATCTTCTCAGTCAGTAACGGAAATCCCCACCCATAATCACTAAAACAAAATTCGTTAAAAACTTTTATGTAATGTGTTAAAAATATTTTCAAAGGAAAATGTACATTGTAGCTTACGTGCTTAACAGGAATTATCACTCGTACTATTTTTATAGTTAGAATTTTACCACCAGTGCGCAAGTTGGGAAAGTTTTAAAATTTAAACGCAACTACAAAGTTTCCCAGCTTAAAGGCTCTTACATCGATGGCTGTGTAGATTGTACCAGGTGGCAGTTAGGTAAAGGATCTCGGAATCACAACGAACCCCGCCTAAACTCTGTTCACGGACTCGGAAAATTGCATTCGTTATCGCATATCCGTACTCGATTGTGCCCTTGCATTTGTGTTGGAATAGTGTGGATACGTCAAAGTGTTACGTTTTATATTTATTGTTGTTATTTGATATTTTTACAATTTATTCTGAGAGCTTATAAAGTTCAATGTAGATAACTTTTTGATTTTACTGTTCATAACTAAATGTTAATGTGCTCCCCACTGTTCCCGGCCAAATGCATCTCCACACTGCCTTCGCTCCTGGGTGTGATCTAGGCGTAACATAAGCTATTTTTTAACTTATGGTTTGATATTAGTTTAAGGTTCCCTATCTTAAATGGAAAATGAAATGGAACACTTATAGGATCACTTTGCTGTGCGTCTTTGCGTCTGTCCCTCTTTCTCGGAATCACGTAGAAGGATCAAACTGAAATTGGCGTCGGATACAAAAATCTGCAACAACATCCCAAAGTCCTAAAAAAATGGCGCTTGTAAGTAAAAAAAAAACAGCCGTTTATGTGAAATTTTCTATGGGATCTCAGAAAACACTAAACCTAAAGGATTACTTGCGGTTGACCTAGAATCATAAAATTTGGCAATAAAGAAGTAAGAATTAGGGCTCTAAACTTTTTGAGCACTATGTTGTTACTTATTTATTGCCAAATTATGAAATATCTGTTATATGATTAAATCCGGAAATTTGTAAATTGTAAATATATTATTTAAAAACCCATAATATGGTTATGGTACAGTTTACTTCATACATTTGGGCATAAAATCGGTAAAGTCATTTGAGCGTAGAAGCGAAAAAGCAAATTAAATAATGAGCAAATTTTTAAACGTTGCTTACTTAATATTTATGCGAAAATAGCTCTAAAATAATAGTGACAGGAAAAAAATAAATGGTTCATATAATTGATTGATTTGACATTTTTTTGTAAAGTGTAAAGGGAAAACGAATAGTTCGACTATTCGTTTTCCTTCGTGATTAGCTCGTAACACCTCCTCCCCTCCAATTAACCACAATCACCAGTCTTACACCGCACGAACCTCGACATCATAGCTATCAGTTTGCGGTGATATAATGTGAGTAGGAGTTACTCTCTGTCCTACTTATCGTTCCAGAGCTATTCAGCTAAGATCCACCATGGCTATGCGTTATAAAGGTGTATGGATAATTAGACCACCAACAATGTTTATAGCCGAAATTAGAAATACTTAGGATCTTAGGTTAAAATAAATGTTTTCGACATCTACGTTCATACGAATTGAACATTAAAAAAATTGAACTTAACCTAATCATAACAGATGCGTGACATGTCATCTTTATAATAGATATTATGTTATATATGTCATCTTTATAATAGATATTATGTTATATATGTCATCTTTATAATAGATATTATGTTATATATTCCTCCCCTAGATATTGCCACAAGTCACAGTCGCTTTGACTCTGACCAGATCATCCGTCTATTGCTATATCCATAGTATAGTAACAGGAATCTGTGGTTATATCCACACAAATGTATACTGTAAATATCTACCTATCCTGTATAGCATGAGTATTTTTGGTCAATTTGGCAATAACTGAGGGTTATTGATCAAACACTAGATTGATGAGTCTTGATAATCATGACTATAACATAATATTATAATCGTCATAAATTACGTTAACAAGTAGGCTCCATATTCAGTAGCTTTGTGCCTCGGAGAGCACGTTAAGCTGCCAGTCCTACGCCTAATTTATTTCTCGTCGTGTCGGATTGCCGTCCCATCGGAATAAGAGAATGAGGAAATAGAGAGTGCACATGTCCCTGCGCACACACTCATCCACTACAATATGTCCTGCGCAGTTTAGTCGTCTGTACGAAGATGGCCGCCGTGAGCACAATTCGGCTAGGACGTTATTATTGTTATATTCAACAGTTACTAAAAATTCAAATGCAAAAGTCTGTATATTATTTTTCTTGCTTTTTCACTTTAAAACTGAAAAAATAATTTTGATACATCCTGGCCATAGATAAAGATTAAAAAAAACTGAAGAGCCTTGTGGATAGAACAAGCGAAAGGACCCATTCGGCTATGTTTGTTCATTGATTTCTTTGTCAATTGTCTTTAAAAAATCAGAATTATTTATATAACGGAATACCTTTTCTGTTGGATACAATTCATACATGTAGTTGAAAGCATTTTTCATGTAAGATGTATACAAGAAACGAATGTAATATGTGTGTATGCAGGTGTACATTCTTAAATGTAAGATAAATTCGTATTATGTATTCACATGTCTCTTTTTCGTTTTTTTCGTAAAAAACGCAACGCTGCATCTTGAGATTTACATCATCACACCAAAAGCGAGAGGTTCTTTTCAGGCCAGCCCCTGTCAGCTAAAAGTCCGTAATAGGGCCTATCTAAAACTTGATAAAGTTTAAGAGTAGCCAGCCCATTGGAGGGGACGTGAAAAGGAGGGCAACGCATCGGCATAGTGATTATGTGCATGTTTATGGACGTCGGTAGTAGTAATAATGGATCCGGTTTCTCGTTTGCCCCCTAAGTCCATTAAAAAACGTATTTAAATCGAATGTAGGTAACATAAGGTAATATAATTTATTTATTAACATAAACATAGGTACTAACATTGACACTAAAATAATAAGGGTCACAAAACCATCGTTATACTGGCCCACTGGGGGAGGAAGATAGGTTGGCAACGCATCTGCACGACAGCAATAATGCGAATGTCCATCGACTTCGTCACCCTATAGTATAAAAAACAGGAATATTTTTACCGATGAAATCCCGCTTTAGCTCAACGATTTTCTGGTTAAATTTCAGTATCGTAAAGCTACAAACCGAACATAATGTTTTATAAATCCCAGGTCATATCGCCCCACACGAGCATTTTACACAGACACTATAAAGACTGCCTAGCCACCTGGGTAAACGGCCTGAATAGTTGTTGTAGTTTTTCTTTAAACTACAATGTAATAATTTTTGATACACTGTATTCGAATAAAAAAGTTGTGATTGGTTTTTTGGCGTCCTTTCGCCCTGTAAATCGGATAACGCCAGCTGAATATACGCAGACGGAGCCTGCTCACAGATCAATTAATGTTACGTTACAAGCAGTTTAATTTTTGTTAAGACATGTGCTAAGTGTGTGAAAGTAGGTGTAACAAATGGTTATCTTACAAAAGTACGTATGCCAGAAGTATTTCCATGATTGTGACGAACCAGTCTGCCTGCAATCTAGAAACGATAAACTCCACGTTCCGATTTAAATTTGTTTCGCCTTGAACAAAATAAGACAATAAGAAACGACATAGAGATGAAATCCAAACTCCATCACATTTCACAAAGATGTTATCATGATTAATTTTGACGAAACATATTCATTATGAAAAGCAAATTATTTACAAAGGTACGTTTCGAAACAAAAACAAATTGGAAATTCTTTTCCGCTTTTTTCGCATATAAATTGTTCTTGTCGCGCCTCCTGGAGTAACGACGGGACGACCCCTCTCGTATCCACTGTTCCTTTGCCCCTTCTTTGTGACACACGACATATCTGAATGACCCCTATTCATCCCTCGTCGCTCATTCTACTAATGGAGTTGCCATTTAAGGTGAAAATAAATAGTTCCGTCAAAGCGTACCCGGTAATGCAGAGTTGCTAATTAATTAAAAATTTCTCAGGGCGCCGTTTGAGAACAAATTGCGTTTTTTTCATTTGACTAGACGTTTATGGAACTCAAAAGATGGGACAAAATTCCATCTGATTATTAATGTTATGATTATTAATTCATTTGAGACTCTGGGGTATTCAATTAGCTTATTGCGTTTCACAATTTCTGACAAACCCTTTTTACGTATAAGGTTATTATAACATTTATTTGGGTGTGTAAATTAAAGAAGACAAGTCAAAATTTTAAATAGGTGAATTTTGGCCAATTGGGGGAGGGGGTAAAGGAGGGTAATGGATATGCATAGTAATTATGTGGATGTTCATGGGAGCCGACAGTCGTAGAAAGGCTCCGTATGCTGGTTTGCCCCCCTATTCATATACATTTAATATAGTATGGTGGAGAAAAAAATGGAAAATATACCTAATTTTAATTAGTAAAATAGCACAACATGTAATAAAAACGTAATGTATTTTACTTACCTGTGTTAGAATAAGGGTTTTAGAGTGTGTTATGTTTGTAGATTCATATACTCTCTGCTACAAACCAGCTGTAGTGTGAGGTGTTATACTCATGTCGATCTTGCAAGTGACAATGGGTACAACTAAATATACCTGGAGCGGTCAAATTTTATATAACAAAATAAGTTGTTTTAGTAACACAAATTAGTAATGTACAGAAGTGACCTGCAATTTGTGTAAATTTTAGTAAGATAAATGTAACGTTCAGTCATAGAAACCAACAAACAGTAGATAAATGAAGGATTATGATAATGTCATTTTTTATTGTTTCACACCCACTAATTGCTTAAGTTAGTTCTTAAATAAATATATAACGATTGAGCAGTTGAATATGGGGATCGTAGTTATAGTTAATTTATAAGTCTCAGTACGTAAACATGCATTTGTGTGATCAGCATGACGACATCCACCTGCACGCAAATTGACACTGCAAACGCAAATATGGGATGTTTGAAAGAAAATTTGGAGTTTAAGGAAGTTACATAATTATTAAATAGAAATAGAAAATACTTCGTTTACTTATAAATTATTTATTTAATTTTTTTCTTTATGAGTAAGGGGACTAATAGAGCGCTTATAACAATTTTATTCTACTTTCAAAATGTTTCCCTGCATTCCTTTACATGAGCGAAGCTCTAAATATTTCATTATGATAGCCAATGAAACATTCTTTGAGTCATAATCTCTATAAGGGTATCTGATTTTGCGTCTCATCCCTTCTTTAGATAATGAAATTTCTGGACATTTCCAAGTAGGATTTTATGTTATTCGAAGATCGCAATTTGATGGGCAAAATAGGATTTTGAGGGGAAAGAAAGTAATTTACAATAGAAATCCGTCCATTGACTTCAGCACAAGGCGGGTAAGACGCGGAGAAAGGTTGAGTTCTGACTTATTTAGCTACCAGTGATTCTTTGTTTAATTAATACCGTTGTTAGCTTAATTGCCTTTTGTACAGACAAACCGTACTTTGGTCTTCGATAATTCGTTTTAAATATTCGTAAAAGCAACGAAGAATTGTAATCCATATCTCAGATCTTGTGTAATTGTGGTATTGCATCATAATGTGGGAAAATCATAATAAGGAAGAAAATATTATTTTATTTGTACTATCCATTATCAATATAACCTTAGACATGTGTGGGATTACATAATACGTTACCAATGAAATTTAAAACGAAAGGTTTTATGTACAGAAAATAATATATTACAAACGTATACTTACAGACGAAGTTCTATCATGAATGCACAATTTGTTGCACGCGTAACGTTACGTGGCAGAAACGTCATATACGTTATATTCCTATGGAACGGAAATAACTCAAAATAGGGGTTTCCATATAAACCCATACTACCGAAGTTTATTGTGGGTCTACCTGAATTGTTACCTGTAGTTATGGGGTTAGCCCATATATTTGAGTGGTTAATTTTTTTAGATCTAGAGTTGTAAATACAATGTACCAATTTAATACAACGTATTTGAACCGGCGATTGTTAAAACCAAGTAAGGCCACGAGCCTCGTGAACGGGATTCGTAGCGAAGGTATCATGAATGAGTAACACGGATCATGAATGTTTTATAAGCCTCACGGTTCTCCGGATCAGCGCGCCCCTGATCGCCGACAAAAAATAAAAGTTTGTTACTTACGTATATGTGGTAAGATCGTCACCCCGCGGTTTATCCTGCATGACTCTGATCATCACCCCGCGGTTTATCCTGCATGACTATGATCATCACCCCGCGGTTTATCCTGCATGACTCTGATCATCACCCCGCGGTTTATCCTGCATGACTCTGATCATCGCCCCGCGGTTTATCCTGCATGACTCTGATCATCACCCCGTGGTTTATCCTGCATGACTCCGATCCTATTCAGCGTAGCGTCATGGTATATAGCATATGGCCTTCCTCAACAAATGAACTGTATAACAAGAAAATTAATTCTGTGGGCCAGTAGTTCCTGAGATTTGCGAGTTCGAGCAAACGTCTTCAACCTTGCATTGCTAGTACTTATATATTGGTTATGTCTTTTAAAAAGTTCAAATTTTATGAAGATCCGTCTCAACTACGCCCGTTTATAACAGGAACCAAACTATATACTAAAGCTTCCTCGGGAAACGCTGCATTCAAGGATCAAAATCTTACGATATCCGTTAAGATGACTTCGTGAAAATCGATCACATACAGACAGACAGCTTATGGGTACCTTGTTTTTATGAAGTCAGGAGTTTTCACGACCGACGTGTTTTATCGAAATGTGGAAGAAGCGAGGTAAGTGTGTAAGGATGTTGATGTGTGACACTATTCTCTCTGCTTACCCCATTAGAGGCTTGTCGAGAACACTTTTTGTGTTATGGTTTTTGTTATAA
>JAFELO010000370.1:1009758-1043593 GCA_017140195.1 Eumaeus atala | reverse complement strand
ATAAATGTAGACTTATAATCATTTATCGTCACTACCAGTACGAATAAAAATATAGTAGACAAAACTATTGTCCATCATTTGTGTGGTTTGTTCTTTGAATCGGAACGAAGTAAGGGCAAAAGAACAGTTATTCGGATATCTAACGTCGATATTCATCAAGAGGCTCCGGCTCCTCATTGGAACCACTTAAGTTAAAAATATACTTCTAATATGAGAAAGCGTGTGACAGTTCACGGGCCGTCTTAGTGCCCACAGCAAGAGGCAGTGTGTGTGACTATTCAGAGTGTATACAACCACTAGAGTTCAAATCGATTTCGCGTCTAATAACGCCCTTTCCGTGTTGGCACAGTGCAATTACACACATTTACTTTGACTGTGGTGTTAGAAGATGGCGGCGCTACTGATATAAATTGTCGAGTTATTATTAGAACTCAGAATAGTTTTCATTCAAACATATTATATAGTTTTTTTTATAATATAGGAGGGGAAATGAGCAGACAGGTGCTGTAACGACTACTGGCGCCCATGAACATTCACATAAATACAACGCTGATACATTGACATACCTTTCTTCTCCCCTCCAATGAGCCACCGGCCACTCACGAGCCGTACGATACGCAATATCAAAGATGCCACTTAACCCCGGTATCATGTAAGCGAGTAGCACCTCCGTCATACCAGCCGAATTTCGCTACAATGGAGCATAACACTACCTCGTACAAAAATATTTACTTGCTTTACATTATTTTCAATGTATACTATAAGATGGAATTAGGTAAAACATTGTCGAATATTAGTTGTTAAATATTCACATGACTTTTGTATAAGTTGACATTTTTATAGTATAAAACAAGTAAATATTATTTTTATTCAAATCAGCCTAACATCTAGAAAAAATCTATAAAACTAAATTTAAATTCGATATTTTTTTTAAGTATGGAATAATTTCAACTTATATAAAAGCCGTTTGAATATTTAAAAAATAACACTTGATGTTTCAATTAATTCCATCATATTCTAATTTCTATTTATAACATTGGAGCTTCAAAGTTAGTTCTGAAAAACAATATAGCGTAGTATTTGAAGATCGATTTTATTCTGATTAAAAAGAAGAAAAGCACAATGTCCAGGGGGAAAGTTTCGCCAGATTAATTCTCTTGATAAAATTTTACGGTTCAAGAAATCCAACTACCGGTTGCGTGGGGCGATGGGAGATACTGACTACGTCTCAACACTGCCTTACACTTATTCAGACAACCTTTATTGGCTTATTGAGTTGTGCTGTAAAAAAGACGGATAGTTTTTTCTAAATTAAAATATATTTTAAATTAAATGAAAGCGGTACTAATTAACGTAATGATAGTAATCTTTGGACTGATTGGTCACGTCAATGGTATATGTTGAATACCGTAAGCTTTACGGTATTATTGGTAATAGATAACAAAGTAAGCCAAAAATTGTTATAGGGCCTTACATAAAATGGAATAATTGTGGATGTTCATGGGCGTCGGTAGTCGTAGAAAGGCTCCGATTGCCGGTAGTAATATTATATGTATTTTAAATCAATAAATTTGTGGCAATAGTAGAAAAAGTATAGTACATAAATGTAACATTTCTTATGAATCTAGTTTGAAATATATTAATATTTTCGTACCTTATAAAAATTGTGCACAATTTAAAAATGTTCAAATCGTATTAAGTCTAAAACGATTGTAGCTCTTTATAGCGTAGCGGCTACGTCGCTACGAGTCGTAGTCAGATACGAGTCCCTGGGGTCGGCGTAGCTTCCACGATGTTCTAGCGTTTACGTTTTAACAAAACTCGATGTATTATTAAATTTTAACGTGGCTTTCACATTGAATTACTTTAAGCAGCTCCAGGTTAATCCATTTTCATATTTTTACTGAAATAATATTGAGAAAAAGTTTATTTTGCGATTTTGACATTCAACCGCGACTCCACCAACTGTTGCTCTAGATGGCCCAAAATGGAGGATTGCTCGTCGATTGTCGTTATTCCGTGACCTAAGATGTTAAGGCTTTATCCAAATTTTACCGAGTTAGCCTAGCCAACCCCTACGTATCGTATAGGGACGAGACCACGGAAATATATTTAATATTTCTTATAAAATTGAGATTTTTATAAATTTTGTGTATATTATTTAAGATTTTTATTACATAAGTACATACTAACATCCATGACCTAGACAGGATTCGAATCCGCCGCCGTTATTGTAACACGCGGAATGAACCGCCACGTGTCCAACGGAGCCAATCGGTCATCGTTACATATTTTATTTCACTGTTACCACAAGCTATGAGGAATAATTTAACACCTACTAAAATGTTATATGAAAACTTCGAAGCGAATTGCAAACTAATATAATAAATTATGCGGAGACAGTATACTGTCTACATAGTTACTAAACGCTTACGGGTACGACTCACAATATTATCTTCTGGCCATATTGTTTATTTACCATCATTGACAGGCGATAGCAATTATGCCTTAAGTTTACTCAAATGTTCACTACAATAAAACTAATATTACGGATTTAATCACGGTTTATTTTATTATATGTATACAAGCCAATATACAAGCTCGACAATTCAGAAGCTTTTGCAGGACATCTGGTGGTCAGGCCGTGATAGATGTCTCGGTCAATAGTTATTTAAAGTACCCGTAGAATTATAATTATTGAGTTCTTCCTGCTAACGCCAACAGCAGTTATTATATGTTGCTGTTTTGAGGTGTTATGTTTAGCTTCTGATTTAATTAATTTTATTGCTGGGTCCCAAGTAGAGTGAGAAACCGAGCTAGCTCCTGTATTGAAATTTTGATGTTTTCTTAATGACAGTGGCCCCATGGATCACCCTGAGAAGGAATTAGTGTTCTCAAGTGAGGATTTGCGCCACATCGAATCCAACGTAATGGCAGGCAGTTACCAAAATACTCCTACTACTCGTTTCCCCATTCAATAACAAAAAATATATGTTTCATTATAAACAGCGATTTTTATAGTAGTTTGAGTTCGTCTAAAATTATGTCCATGAGCCCAGAAGTAGCTGAAGGCGTTACCTGAAGATAACCCAAAACACAATTTTGCCCTGAAAAATCTACAACATTGATTTAGCCAATTAAACATTTCCATAAGTTTCTGAATATTATCACAGTTTAGGAAGTTGTCATTGTAAGTTTATGCGGCCTCGGGGTATGAGCCAACCCATCTTGAGTGTTATTCTAGACAATTAAACAACATTCCCGTTTGTAGTTCGTGTTTCGTTACTTTGTTTCAACTTTCACAAAACAAATATTTACCTCACAACTTTGCAATACGAATGATTTCCTCGGAAATATACTTGAACATGAAACGTATTTTGATTATAAATGTGATACCTTTCAATATTCATTGTATACATTTTCAGTTTATGATTTGTTTTAAATAAATTAAACGAGAAATATATGAATAAATTATGTATTTCGACGTTACAACACAAATTAAATATGCGTATGTTAATAATAGGAACGCCTGACAGAATTGTGTGAGCAATACATTAGATACTATTTCGTCGTCGTCATTTTAAATTACATGAAAGCTATCAGTCCGTCATGGCTTTGCATGGCTATTTCACAAAATATGACAAAAATTTATTGATTAAAAAAATATAAAAAATATAAATTCATGGTAATGGCGGTTGAATATCTTGGCAATGACAACAAATTAAATTTATGACAGGACACGGCCTGTCGGGACAGTTTGCTGTTAATAATTTCTCCGGCGAAAAAAGGGTTAACTTTAATATTGTTTTCACTACTTTGGTCAGATCATCAAAGTTCTATAATTATCGAAACATTTTTGAAAATGTTATATAGACTATGTACATAAATAGGTAGTAGGTCGAATAGTTCCGGAGCCTGTTCAGTGTAAACAAACAAACAAAGTAACAGTCAAATGTTTCCTCTTTATAATTTAAGTATAGATAAACGTATATTATTAATAATACAATATAACTAGCAGTATTACGTATTTTGTGGCCATTACAACGAGAAGATATTGTGCATCATCATTAACCCTTATCGGTACTCTACCATATATATACCACATTGGTATTGGTATCTTGCACGCAATTCGAGTCAGCACAACAGGAGGATACCTACTTATCGCTTACATGATACCAGCACAAAATTTTGGTTACGTCATCGCGTATAGTACAGTTTGTATGACATATTTGAATCAAGTAAAATGAAGTAATGTATAACCAGGAAGCTTGGATGCGTTGGTAGTTACTTCAATGCACGGTATGTCCGTTTTATAATAATAGAAAAACAACTCTTAAAGTAACTGCCAAGTCGTTTCGACAGAGCTCGACCACAAAAATTCATAATTTTGTTGTTTATTCACATGAAGGCGATTAACTTTTAATTGAAACAAGAAGACTTCCAAAACACCTTGAATAAAATACATAAATATAAAAACTTTTTGCGAATTTGTACATAAATGATTGAAACTTTTGTTTACTACTTAATAGGTTTGGGAGGGGAAATGAAAAAAACTTTTGAGAAAAAATACTTCGTTATAAGTAAAATGAACCTGCGAGCTGTTACGCAAGTGTGACGATGTGCCTTCTTTTCAAACCAAGGATCAAGTACCTTTTATGTCATCGCATCATTTTAGGAAGAGGTAGTGCCAAGCATGGTGCATGACACTACATCCTACGGAATTAGGTCGGCACGACCGGGGAGTACCTCTAGCTCACTTGATACAGGCGTAAAGTGGCAACGTCGCTGTCGCGTTTCGTGGGGTTTATGAGTAACAAGTGGCCCATTGAGGGAGGGATGAGAGGATAGCAGCCCATGGGCGTCGGCAGTCGCCAAAAGTCGCTGATTCCTCATTTGCCCCCTTATGCTATTAAATAAATCACATCTTACCGCGTACCTGTGGATGAGGGCATACATAGCGCACTTGGCCCTGCGCTAACACTTGTAAACTGTAATATGTTCTGCACTTCTGCGTTTCTATTTGGCTCTTCTCATTAGAGATGGAGACGTGGCCGGCTGTAGCCGGAATCCGCCTAGTAAGACTCTAATATTTTTAAAACCACGTACTGAAACAGTGAAACAGTACTGTAGCTGTGGCACATCTCCGGCAGGATAAAACTTAGGCTGAATCACTGACCCAAAAAGAAGTAGAAGAAGACAATAGTACCTTATCACCTCATAAGAATTATCACCTCCCTCGGTATTTCCAATCCGACTTAGGAATCTTCAGGTAAAGAGCGTCACTGTTCCATAAAGGCCGGCAACACGCCTGTGAGACGCCAAGTCTTGTTAATGTCTGTGTGCGACGGTCGTCACCATCCACCTGCTCGTGCTCGTTTTTATGAGCCAAGGAGCAATGCCTATCTCATAAAGCACCTGTATTTTACGTGTAAGTTATGGCACTAGAGTTTGCTCGCCACAGTTGGCTAGTTTCTATTAAGTTTGCCGCCGTCGCCGTTATTCAGAGAGGAGCACAGAATTAATCATAATTAAATAGTATCAACTGATACCAAAACGTTTTAAAGAAGTAGAGATTTTTTTTAAATAAAATAGTACAAACATAACACAAATATCAAGATATAGATAACTAATTTAAAACCCTCCTCCTTTTTCTGGTATTCGCAGATATATATTTTTAGTTGGGCTATTATAAACTTACGTATTGATGCGTTACATCAGCATGACTTATGGATGGCTGCGTGACCATCCTAAGAGATGGACTCTAGGAGAGGAGTGAGTATTATGTGTACGTTGGCAGGCTATAACACATCTCTGAGATACACAGCCAAGGTGTCCTCATCTCATGGCCGCACTGGATATTTTGTGTCCAAGAATTCGCGGCAATCCTATCCGAAGTGACTGTGGAACTGTGGGCTGTGGAACTTAACATCGATTGCTAAGATAACTGTCAAACCAACTTAAAGCTTGATCAAACCCATAATAGCTTAACTTCGACAACCGTAAGTCAATATTAATAGAGTCAAAAGTCCCAGAAAAATCTAGCAGTACGACCACAGTACACATGCCCTTATCTTGGGAGTAGTGTACACTGTCACATCAAGTGAGGCAGTCACCGCACTATGTTGCTTCCCAAATCCGAATTAAACTTCGGATAGAAATATATTTTTTCAAGATATTCTACTAATTGTTAGCGGGCGGCTTTACTCAGGACTTTAGACAGGCATGGCAGTACGCTTATCAGTCTTAGACCTTTAAGATGAACAGGATTTGCTTGCGTGGTCAGAGGTCTGGCTATTGCCATTTTCCATATATCGGGATATGTGGAAGTGCCAATAGATTTGTATATTATATAGTTTTATGGCATTTCCTGTAAGAGGAAATGTCATAATGATGATATCTATGATTTTTTTTTTAAACTGGTAACTATTTTTAAAAGTTTATCTTCACTGATAGATTCGATGTGAACCACCGCGTTACTAAACCTATCGTACTCGTAGTATGTTAGTTGAGAAAAAGGAGTTGTAAAATAACCCAGTACATATAAAAAACGTTCTTCACTAGGTCAGGACTAATAAACGACTACATTTCAATGACGGGTTTTGCTAAAAGGGTATATTTGAGATCTATCATTCATACTACGTTACATTCATAATATACTTTTGAATTGTCCACGTTCTTATTAATGTTATATTCATAATATACTTTTGAATTGTCCACGTTATTATTAATGTTATATTCATAATATGCTATTTCTAGAAAATAGATTGCTCTATTGACCGTTGTTTCTAATGACTCATAATATTATTTTTTACTGACTAACATAGTTTTGTGATACGCTGCATAGGTTTGATCTCGTATTTTACTTGATATTGTCTGTATTCATATTGATCCGATGACAACATATTGACCAAAAACGTAAACTGCAACGTTAATGTCATTATATGCAGGACATTGATCAAGCCAAAACGTGAATCTTTATTTTTGTAGTTGAACTAGAATAGGGTAATAGCCAGAGTCATCAGATGATCATCTACACCCATAGAGATTAGCGACGTATTAGTCTAATGATATCGTTTCTTCGAATGGACCACCGGAAACTAGTAAACCGCAAAAAAAACATGACGTCACCTAGCAGCGATGTCAATCGCACAGTGACTGTCAGTAACAATTTTGAAAATAACGCTTTGATATTGACTATAGATAACTATTCTCGTACGCCATATGTAATTTCTCGTAATCAACACTGTGAAGGTAATTTAGTACGTGAGGTTTCAACAGTTCACCCTTAAACGAAGTGCATTATCAGATGAACACAGGATGTTCTCTCGTTGAGTTATGGCGGAACGATTCCGGTGGATGTAGATTCGGCGTGTACTCGCAGCTGCACCGGTCAGTTAATCCGGGTGATTAACATCTAGTGTTCGTAATCATCAGCCAAGTCCCGTAAAGGCTGTGTGCACAATAGTTCTATGTTGAACATTGTGACGTAATAACGTAATGTCAATCGATAAACACCAGCTGCATGCACGAAAAGGTGTGACGTCATTGTAACGTTCTGAGTAACTGTAGTGTTCTAAGTGGGCGGAGTCTGTGAGCGAAGGAACGTAATGGCTCATACCTTTCTCTCAATCGAAAGATGGGTTTGCACATCAATCACGGAAATGTTGTAACGAACGTTTTATTTCTAAGTGTACTTCGATACACTTCGTTCTAATTCCATATTGGTACGTAATTTTCTCAAATTATTTTATAACATTTAAAACTTTTTAACAGTGATAATATGCTATCGTAATTTATGTGGTTTCGTGAGTACCAAAAAGCCTTAATTTTTTAAAGTGATGGGAGTTCTTGTCTTAAATCATCAAAAAATGGGGAATTTAAAACAAACAAAACAATAAATTTAATAGCAAACAACATGTTTTTTTATTGAATAGGGGGGAAAACGAACAATAGGAGCCTTTTTATGACTACCAACGCCCACCAATATCCACATAATTACAAAGGCGATGCGTTGTCCTCCTCCCCCCCCCCCCCAATTGGCCACCGGCTACTCACAAAACGCATGAAACGCGACTCTGAAGATGACACTTTACGGTGGTACTAGGTGAGCGGGAGGTACCTCCCCGAGCGTGCCGGCCCAATTCCAGCATGGCACAACCACTTCCTGAGACTAATAATAAATGAGGTTAAGAAGAAAAATAATAAATTATAATTATTATCTCTTTTTATATTCCTACGACGAAAACAGAGACGACGATACCTGGGTATTTTATTATTTTTGTAGCAACAATTTGTTTTCGAATAAAAATGTTTTAGGTTTCGAATTGATCAGGATAACATCAATGAGTAAAGAGTGAACTTGATAAAACCTTTTTGGTTTATCTTTAATTGATCTCTTATGTTGAGGAAAATGGGAATAGACGAATCGATGTGTGATATACATCTCATTGATAAATGAGTCCAGTCCACTTTCTATTTGGACTGATCAGTTGATATGTTTACCCGCAGCTCACCGAGATCTCGTATGGCAAATGTCTTAGAAAACATTGGAATGGTGAAAAGTATTAGTATTAGCTCTATCGAAACCTGGGCTGTTCTGGAAGCTTTACAGGGATGTCAGGTCGATTGGTGATACGTCGAAGTACTGAGAGCATTGTATAACGCCACTTTAATGTCTGTTCTGATTCCGGGAGGTCAAACAAGGCCATTCCAATTGCATCAAGGAGTGAATTAAGTACTCGGTAACGACTTTAATATAAAAGAAATATTTATTTAATTATTTCAACTGAGTTGCAGCTTATTCTATTACAAAAATGATAATGGTCTTAATTAAAAATATATATTATTTATATTATTCTAAAATGCTACGACTACGGATTAACTAGGACAGCTGATGGTATTTCATAATATTCGTATTAAGTTAGATTGCTGACAAAGGCAATCTGGCCAGGGGTGTCACACTTAATTCCTCCCTCCACAAAAGTAAAATTATTCGAAGGTAAAGAAAGAGACGGGAATTTTTTGAATGTGAAAACCTAGAAAACATTTTGTTCTTAAAGCTTAACATAGAAATTCTAATAAAAGTAGTTATAATATACAAAATGATTGTCCACGTCATTAAACTATTTTCTTCAACACTTTCCTTTTCACTGTATCTTATTTTTAGAGTATTCACTAATTGTTTTGCACTATCGATGTCTATACCACGAAGGTCTAACCATGTAGCGTTGGTACTCGGTGATTCCAAATGAACTTCTGGCAATGGGATATTAACCTCTGGCAGGTTGTCCGTTGTTATATTAATTGCCTGACTGACGTATATGTCTCCAATTTCCGTTTGGCATTCTGGATCAGTTGTTAAAATAGAAGTTTCATGGAATTTGGTGTTGATTATTTGTTCTTTACAATTCTCTGTTATAATGATTTCCTTAATGCTAAATAAAATACATTGGTTGTTGCTAATTCTATAGGTACTGGTATTTCCTACTTGTATTTCATTTTTTTTGGGCATTGCGTAATTATTTTTATAAGCATTATTTGTTCTATGTAAGTTTCTCTATATGGGGATTGTCCTCATTACAAAGAAACATCTCGTGACCTATCTATGAGCATGGACGGATCATAGATCGAAACTGTGACTTATTCACAATGAGGTAAGGAAATTCGGTAAATATAATGATAATGGTTTTAGTGTTGCAGTTTTATTCAGGAAGGGCAATAAGCTTATAAAATGTATACGTGTTTTTATCTCCTAATGGAACCTCTAAAATAAATACTAATTTATTTTGGTGTGAATATGACTTTAGGCTTTTCGATGTACTATATATAAGGTACTATAAGTTACGGGATATATTTAACGGGCGCGTTCTTTTTTAAATTTTGAATAAAACTACTATAAGTTTCGTGGAATGAATATTATTTTATAAACGAACCCAGTGGAAACATAATTCCTCTATTTACACTCGAAGAACGTGAAAGTAGTAATAACATGAAACAAGTATTCATACTGTATGTGGTCGCTCTGGGAGGTTCGTGAAACACATTCACATTTTTTTACGAATAGGGGTAGTATTTTAGAATCTCCCTCGAATAGTGGAATAATGTTAACAAATTCATTAGGTACAAGATTGATTCCTTCCATGGTTAAACTAGCTGTACCTTTTTTGATAAGACTACTTAATAAAAAAAATATCCACGTGGATGATTATACTTCCAAAAGTCATATACTATCTGTAGCTATGACTTCTTTATTTGGTTTTTTAAAAACATGTACATAAAAACGATAAAAAATTAGATATCGGAAGCAAAAGTAAAATCAATGAAAGGAAAGTGAATAAATATTTGATCACTCACAGCCCAGTCGATGCTCTCAAGCTCCGGATTATCACCTGATGATGTAATTCTGTTCTTCAGTCTTCCCGTTTATTTAATTTATTTATTCGTTCGATTCTCCGCTAAACTGGGGTTAAAATCAGAGATTCCTACTTCGACTGCGCCGATTAAGTACTCGGTAACGACTTTATTATAAAAGAAAACATTTATTTAATTATTTCAACAGAGTTGCAGCTTATGCTATTACAAAAGTGGTAATGGTCTTAATTAAAACATACATTAATTATATTATTCTAAAATGCTATGACTACAGATTAACTAGGACAGCTGATGGTATTTCATAATATTCATATTAAGTTAGATTGCTGACAAAAGCAATCTGGCCAGGGCTGTCACACTTAACAAGTGCAACAGGGGGATGTCATTTTCTCTAAATTCTTCACTAATGCTTTACAGGACGTCTTTAAGTCTTTAAACTGGACAGAATGCCGCATAAATATTAACGGCGTGTACCTCTCACTTCTTCGTTTCGACAACGATATCGTTCTGTTGGCCGAATAGTTGGAGAGCTTGCAGGAAGTGTAGCACAGCCTAAATGAATCCTCCCGACGTATTGGCTTTAGGATGAACTTGGATAAGACAAAGGTCATGTTCAAGGAACACGTTCTCCCTAGGCCGGTCAACGTCGATGATGCTATTCTCGAAGTCGTAGACTAGATATAACTTCGAGAAGGAAGCCGATAGAAGAGTTCAGTTGGGTTGGGCAGCATTCCGGAAGTTTTGTCACATTCTCACGTCGCCTAAACCGCAGAGCTTAAAGACGAAAGTCTTCAACCAATGCGTTCTCACGTGATGACCCGCGGTACGGTTTGGTGTTTCTCTGTCCGACGGAATTCGTAACACAGTCATAAGGCAGATAACTAAAGTGTCCGGTTTCACACACTCAGTAGAACAGATGGCAGATGGGCCTGTAAGGTTCTGGAGTGGAGGCCGCGATTAGGAGAACGAAGTATTGATCGATCGTTCACCAGGAGGGAAGACAATCTCCGTACATGAGCCGGTCTACGATGGATGCGAGTAGCAGGAGATCGGTCGCCTTGGCGTTCATTGAGAGAGGCCTAAGTCCATCAGTGGACCGTTCAGGGCAGATAATGATAAATGAATGATGTTGATGATGTAGCAGTCACTAATTATTCACTAATGATTTTAAAATATGGCTTAAAATATATATTAATAGGAACTAGCTACACCCCGCAGTTCCACTTGCATAAATATCGATAGTTCATAATATAAAATCTATAACCCTGTTACACCCCTTTTTAAAAATCCTTTTAAAATATTTATTTTGTACTTTATTATGGAGTGAAAGCTTGTTCTTAATAAAATACGAAATAAATATGTGACATTTCGCTTTTACACATATAGAAAAAAATATCTAACCATAATTTTTCCCATCCTGTTAACTACATTTAACAATATTTCGTTCGCGTAGCAGTTATTCCAAAGGATGTGCTGCATCATCCGGGCTCAGACCGCAAGTAAATAATACGAATAGTGATGGCGCGGTTGTTGCCCAGTTCACGTTAGTACACTTTATCTTTACCTTTTAGCTAAAGTTTCCAAAAATGTTGATAACCGTAGCTTATCCTCATCCAATTTACATCCAAATACCTTTCATCCAAAACTCCCTTTATTATAATGTAAAATCCATTTCTTTATTCACACGTAAGGAATATTTAATCATTCATTAATGTTTGACTTTCTTCCGGCGATAGCTCCGCTCTCGGCTGAAACAAAACTCATAAATATGTAAGTGGTGCTAAGTTAAAATGCGGTCCATGCAAAAATCCACCGTTCTCAGAACCGGGTCAACTTGAATAAGATTTTCATTGTAATATACCGAGATCCCATGATGAAATTGAAATATGAGCTTCAAAGTGGAGATATTAAGCCATTAAATCGGGCCGGTATGACCTGTCGCTGAAACAATACCGCCGTAAAGGTTATCAAATAAATGCAATAGTTTTGGAGCCTATTTAATGCAGACAGACAATCAACATTCCTTCTTTATAGATATAGATAAGCCATTACATTTTGTACTGATTTATTTTGACAGAAGTGTCCAGAGAAGCTGCTTAGTAACCGGTATTACTAAGACACGTCGGGCGATGGTGCTATTTTAAAACTATATACCTACTTATTCAAAGTGTTTCAGATTAATGTTTCAGAAATCAGCAGTAAATGGTTGGTATTATATGTTAATTTGGATTATCCAGCGTGTTAAAAATATATTTTGTTTATAAAAAGTACATTTTGTTTTATATAATATATGAGTAGTGATGAAAGTTGATTTCCATTTCCCTGTTGTATTACATATCAGTACAACCAGGTGACTATGTGTTTTACCCCAAACTCACACGTCGGGCATTTCGAAAGATTCACAAACCGAATACGAAATGAGATAGTGTGTCCATCGCTTCACATGTTTGTTAAGTTAGAGAAAGTTCTCAGTTGGTGTACTTCATCGTTTGTGCATTGACAAGGTTTTCGTAAAAAGCAGTGCTGTCCTGGTAACCGAATTGTTACCGCACTGCTGGTGTGGTGCTGTTCTATCATCTGAGAGGCTTGCGTTTAGCTGTTGTCTCACATGATGATAAGTTTGGACATGACCAAAAATGGAGAACGCCTGTCGAGTTTCCACTGGCTGACGTGGTATCACTATAAAGTGACTACTACTTTTTGAGTGTGTCCCATTGAAGAAGACAGACAACGAGGGCATCCCATCTGCATAACAAATAAGCCGGTATCTACAGGCACTAGCCACGCCCCCTCCCTCGTCAAGGTCCCGACGACTCGTCTGGCCTATTATACATTAACAAAGCTGGAAAACAAAGACAACATTTATCATCGCCATAACATATCTTTATCATTTTGTACTCCGAACAAATATTGCAATTCAACAATTCTTGCGCAAAACGATAAATACAATAAGATTAATTGCATGATTACCATATTTTTGCTGAAAAAACAAAAAGAAACATTCGTTTAATTTATGAAACTCGAATTCGCGCATCAAATACCACGGCATCTGTCAAGAAAAAAATATTTAATAAAGGGCTATTTTAATATAAAACTGCTGTAGCTATAGAATAATAGCAATAAAACAGACATTCGCGGAATTTAATTTATGCGTTCCGCCCGTTCGTTTTTTTTTTTTTGTTCTACAATGCCTCACCGTTATTTTAATTTATCCGTGGGAACGCAAACCTGCAAGTCTTTCGCGTTAGTAAAAACAATTCATTGTACCGTTTTTACCTATAGTTTTTCTAAGACATGAACAAGCGCTTAAGCACCAAAAGCAAGAAGGTTTGTGTTTTCATTTACTGTTCTATGCTGACGGAAGTGTACAGTGCTGCTACATCGGTTACTACAAGACACGTCGGGCAAATGTCTAGGTGAGATTCCGATTCGTAGAGGGACAGATCCCCCTCCTTCACGTAGATGAGAAGGATGCATCACGATAGTTATTTAAAATTAGCTTAAGTAACTATTATTATCTTAGCAGATGGGAACATTTCCTCCCACCTCTCTCCCCACTCTAACGAGAGGGGGCAGCTCTCGCACGCGAGCTAAATTGACCTTGCATTATCGTGGGGTATGAAAGAGTTGGTTGATCTATAACGACTGGGATGAAAAACATATTTGTGTTATGATTTTCTACACAAATTGCACACATGATACCGCTGTAAAATTACCTTTTTGCTGCCACGTTTTGTGAGTTTCCGGTGGCCGTGGAGGAAAGGGGGACAACGCTATTATACGGAACGCGATAGCAGCTGTCATTTTACGATAATATCACGCGAGCAAGAGGCGCCTGCCCGGTCGTGCCGGCCCAACTCACCTGCAATACACACCTCTTGCAAAACCAGGTTGCTATTCATGAAGAATTTTTTTTATAGTAGAGGGGGACAAACGAAATAAAGGAGCATTTTCACGACTACCGACGCCCATTAACATCAGCATAATTACTATGCCGATGCGCTGCCCACTTTTTCACCTTCCCCCCCCCCTCCCGGGTGGCCATGGCCAACTAATTTTAATAACCGAATACTGAGCCTATATTTATAATATTTCTAGTTGTGGACATTTAGTGGAAAGTCATTTACAAGGAAAGTCTGACGTTCTACTTGTTAAGGATGATTAAGTGTAGTTAAACGCATCAGCCTTATCATCAACAACATCATCAGCCTTTATCGGTCCACTGGAAGACAAAGGCCTCTATCACTGTCACTCGCATCGATTCCAGGATAATGCAATTACAATAGTAATCAATTATAATTATTTCAATTAATTAAAATGATAACATTTTCTTTGCTTCTCATGGCTTCTTTGAAAGTATATTAATAACAAATATTATAAAGGGCAAGTTGTTCAATGTATGTGGCGCGTGGGTCATTGCTGGTCGTAAATAAGAGCCACAACAGGACATTGGGACGATGCTCATATTATGTTAATGTTATATTTTATTGATAAAATTAGGAACATATTGTTATATAGCGAGATTTAATAAGTACTGTTTACGCTAATCGGAACAACTAAAATTATAATTCTGCGGGTACTTTTAAAAACTTGGTACATCAGGACATCTGTCATCTCAGTCCACCCGTGACCATGGTTGCTGTAAAGCTTCTGAAACGTCAGGTAAAATCCGTAAAAGTAGTTTTATTGTAATGTCTAACATTCGCGTAAACTTTAGACATAAATATCAGAACATATTATTGTTAGAAATCTTTCCTAATGGTAAATTGCTCTAAGATGTAAGAACGCCAACAGACTCCCCGTACTTCTGTCACTGAGTGACACTAGTAGTAAGAATGTGCAACCACAGCTTGAGGTCCCGATTAGATTAGATAGACCAAATTGCTACTGGACTTTTCAATTTCTAGTGATAGTCCGGAGTCGGGAAGGTGGCGGTGTTACATTCTTGTACCTCGGAGAGCACGTTAAACCAGTCAGTCCTGCACCTGTTTTCTCTCCGTTCGTGTCGGATTGCCGGCTCTTCAAAATAGGAGAATGAGGGAACAGAGGGAACACTTGTGTCTGCGTACACATCTGTACGCTATAACATGTCCTGCGCAGTTGGAAAGTCTCTATAGAGATGGCCGCCGTGGCCGAAATTCGGCTAGGTCGACATTATTAATTTATGAGACAGCAGTTCGTTTTATTCACGGAATCCAAACTTGTGAAATACATTCGGACGAATCTTTTCTTCCTCTATACACAGTACAGTGAAGCTTATCTTAGTATTCTTCTTATATGTAGACAATGTCCCCAAAAGCTGTCTGTCCGTATGTGATCCGTTTTCTCAAAGTGTAATGAACGGACTTTCATGCGGTACTTATTCATAGATGAAACTATTCCCGCGGAAGGTTTAGTGTGTTACTTATTCGAGGGCAAAACTGGGGCGGTTCGCTAGTATATATCAAAAACTTTAAAAACTGTCTAACTGTAAGTGTCATGGGCTTGCATGCATTTGGAGGGTTATATTTACATACAGATTATCCTACTTTACACTATGTAAAGTAAGTAAAAAAATAAATGACAAAAATGTAATGGAACGAATTACTCTAAATTTGTGAAGTAATGATCACAACCAAATGATAGGTACCCAGCAGCGTTTATTTTGGGTATCTCCTCTGACATGGGCGCGTTGTGAACCCCAATTTAAAGTTAGCCGCTAAGACAAGCATCTGTGATGACTATGCAGATCCAATATGTGAAAATAAACAACATTTAAAAATAGTATAACTTAATTAACTTAATATTTTCAAATACACGAGTATATTTTGACAGCGTTTAGAACCGCAAATTTATTAGCGCAATTCAAAATGTGCAAGCCGTGACGTATTTGGTCACGCACGAACCAAAGCTCAACAATTTTTCAATTTGACTGCGGTTCGGCTTCGGCGGCAACCATTTAACAAGTACCAGGAGTGATTGTATCATCAAATAGGGAATATGCCTTGTGTAAAAATAAATGAATCTCGTGGCTTCTAGAACAATATTACTATTAAACAGAAATGTTACATGTGTACACATACACACACACACGCTTCACATCTTTCTATCTATTCAATTCTTACTTCAATTTATTTATTATTTTAATTTTTGTTTGCTCACAATTGTATTCATTTTAAATTATTGTATAATTGACTAACAGTAACAGAAACAGAAGCGGTGATCTGGTGACCTGATGATACAGGCCCATAAAACCTAGGTAAGGCACCACCGCACCACGATACAACAACATCTATCAAAATCAATTGTTACTCTTAATGTGTGAAACATGTATTATAATAAGAGGTAGTACCATACTGCATTGCAGCGTGATTGGGCCGGCACGACCGAGGATGCACACCTCGCACGCTTGACACCGCCGTAAATTGACATGTCCGGAGAGGTGAAACGGAGGGTACGCATCTGCATAGTAATTAAGATGATTGGTAGTCGTAGAAGGTCTCCGATTTCCCGTTTGTCCCTTGTACTATAAAACATGTACTATGGTGAGAAATAGACTGGTACCGTTGCTATTATTTGACTCAGCTCATTGTATTATAAACTTCAATTTATAATACAATGAACTGAGACTTTCATTACTTGTATTATAAAATTCAATAAGTGCATTTTTATATAATATGACATCACCCCGCGGTTTCACCCGCGTAACTCCGCTCCTATTACTCATAGTGTCATGGTATATAACCTACAGCCTTCTTCGATAAATGGACTATTAACCACAAGAGTGGTTCGTCAATTCGGATCATCAGTTCCTAAGATTAGCGTGTTCAAACGAACAAACCGTTCAGCTTTATGTTATTAGCATAGATGCAACTCAACAATTTGTCAGTTTAGTGTACAACATAAATGTAATTGCTTTGTATTAATATCTTCGGAGTCTTTATAGTATAAGGGGGAAAATTCTGTTTGATAACTATCAACACTCATAAGGTTACGCACAACTGTCATGCATGCGTGTTGCTGTCCATCACTTCCATCAGGACATCGATAATTTATACCCATACGAATCGCGACTGCATACTATACACCGCGATCTTGCGTGTGACTATTACTTTCCCACACGTGCCGACCCACATCTGCTACAACGCAGCATGGATTCTACCTCTTAGAAAGGAGTACTCTTAACTTTATTGAAATGATCTGTTTACTATGGGAATATAAAACTGATTTCGTCCTAAACCGATTGCCGCTTAAATATTCATTCAATGTTTAAAACGCTGACGCCCGTAGCAATTTGATTGTGTCATTGATTGAAATGGAATAATTATTCCAAGCGTTCGAGGAAAGAATATTGTCGGTTATAGTGAATTGAGTATTATTCCCGAGTCACTGTGACAGGTGCAGCCCGCCTCTTCTCTGTCGCTGGCAAATGAGATACTCCTGAGATGCGCCCCTTCGGCGTTCTTCCTGGGGTGTTCAATGTAAGTGGGAGCGATACGCAATTGTTGCGCTGTTCTGTTTAAGGCAGAGGATTATGTTTCTGAGCTTACTGTACACCTACCAAAGGCGTTATAAGGCCTGTCTATTGATAACGTCTGTCACTGTTAACGGCTGAGTGAGATATTGAGAAGGCAGAGCAGCACTTGTGAGACAAGGATGTGATGTGTTATTGTGATGGCTGACACATGGATTTTAGGAAGAGGTATGAGACAACATCCCCCTATGCAACGCAATTGGGCCTGCACGACCGGTGGGGCAGCAGCCGGTGGCCCATTGGGGAGGGTGTGATAGGAAGGCAACGCGTTTGCGTAAGAAACATGCGAATGTCCGTGGATGTCGGTAGTCATTAAAAGGCTCCGAATAAGTTACTGCAATGCAGCAATAATTTTTCACCTAAATTCTCAAAGATTACATAAACGTATCACGTTTTTATATAGTATTGGGGGGGGGAGGGACAAGGAAAAGGCTCCTTTTGGCGAGTATCGGTGCCCAGAGATAACCATATCACTGTTGTCGTTGCCCTCCTTTCCTCCTCCCCTTCTATGGATGATCGGTTACTCACAAGCCGCAGGAGGATCGATGGCATTGCTGTCACTTTACGTCGGTGTCATATGAGTGAGATTTTTCTCAACTGTCGTGCTTGCCCAATTCACTGCCCAAATAATTGCAGAAATGCTGCATTGTACTACCTCTTACTAGTCACCAAGAGACATTTGCCTGATCGTGCTGACTCAATACAGGTGTATAGAATCAATGGCATAGTAAGATAAGTTAATACATGACTACTTTTTATAGTTATTAATCGTAGCATTTTTCAAAATATGTTTCTGCTTTACAGTGAACGATTGAGCGTTCATTATATGTTAGACTATAATTACGAGTATAATATCGTCGTGATTGGCCTAAAATAAATGTTTTATAGAACAAGGTACTAATTGACATTATATTCTGTATTCTGTAGCAGTCGATTTACTTGGGCCATACATTTACCTATTCACTGAAAAGTGTTAAAGTTCTGTGAAAATAATATAATATATAAATTAGAATTGTAATAAAGTTTTGCTCTGGAATTATATATGAATTATTTTTATTGAAACTCAAAGCATCAGTAAATTGAAATACTTCAGGCGTTGATTGTCATATATGTATATTAATTGACTTGAGCTAATATTTATTTTGAAGGAACATACTAATATTATTTTCTTATAAAAACACCCGTATATTAAAAACAATGAATATAATTTTACGATCAATGAATATTAATTTAAATTAAAATTATAATAATATATCTATTGACAAAACGAAACATGAAATATATGAATGAACGCGCAAGAAAATAAAAAAAAATCGTTTAGTAAACAAAAATATTTTCCAAAGTACTTCAAAAAAGTTTCTAGAAGAATGGGTTCCAAATTTAGAATTTGCATACGTCAAGAATGCGGTAAACTTTACATGTACCAAATTATAGCAAACACATAAATGTATAAAAGGTAACGTTACGCACAAAAGTTTGAAACAATAACACGCGGTGTGTGCACAGAATTAGCATAATGCTGAATAACAGTGGCGCCCTCTGGGAAAACGCACGTGGGTAAATACCGGGACAGAATCCTCAAACGAGGCACATATTATATCTAGGTTTCCTCCACTGTATCAAATATATTTCTGTCTGTATCGTAATGTTGTATTTTTTATTTCTTTTTTTACGAAGGGGTAACTTGTTCCAAGAGGCTTTTTTTTCCTTCATCATTATCATCTTCATTGTCAGCCCTTATCAGTCCACCGCTGGACATAGGCCTCTTTCAATGAACGCCAAGACGACCAATCTCCTGCTACTCGCATCCATCCCGGACCAGCTACCGCACGCAGATCTTCTTCCCACCTGGTGAACGGTCGACCAGCACTACGTTTTCCTAAACGCGGCCTCCACACCAGAACCTCACTGGCCCACATGTCATCTGTTTATCTGAGTGTGCGACCTGCCTATTACCACTGCATCGAGCTCATTCGTCGCGTGATGTCGTTCGTTACGAATTCTGTCGGACAGAGAAACACCCAACATATCTACCACAAACTTACAGACCAGTCCTAAATTAAGAGGACATGTTTCTGCCCTATCATCACGGGGAGAAGGCATTGATTGAAGACTTTTCTCTTCAAGCTCTGTGGTTTTTTCCTTCACATAGGTTTATTATTTTACTGCATGTAGACGCACGACAAACGCACCCAGCGTTCGACAATTTTAGAATTTATTTTTTCATTAAAATAATGTTATCTTTTATCCGTGAAATATATAGCTGTGTCCCACCCAAGTAAATTATGCGGATGTAAAAGGCTCCGGTTGCCCGTTTTCAATCGCTTACTATATAAACAAACAAATGTGTTCTTAGTGTAATTTCAACTCCCACCATTAGCTTGTGCCGACCGATTTAACTACTAACTTTTAGATCAAAAATATTTTTATTATTCACTATCCGTCCCGGCTTTGCCCGTAAATAAATGTAACACTTAGGCTGATTTTAGTCTCACGCTCACCGTCAGCGCTGAGGCTCAGCGTGGCTTGTTTTAGTATCGTACTGACCGCCTTACCGTACAGACGACGACAAAATGCGAAGTGAATTAATTATTGCTGCTTTGTGCTATGTATCCCAAAAAAATAAAAACCGGCGACGACGAAGACTCCATGTTCATCCATTGATTGAGCAGAGAGCCGTTGCAGGAGAGTTTATCTTGTTATGTGGCACTTTGAGGGCTGATAGTAAATTCTTTAATTACTTTCAAATGTCAACTAGAAATTTTGACGAACTTCTAGCAAAGATACAGGATGAACTGGACCATTGCAGCTTACGAATCGTGCCTATACCACCGATTGAACGACTAATGGTGACTTTAAGGTAAGAAAAAACATATTTACTCGTTTTATAATTATGTGTAATCATGGCAAAGTATAGGTAGGAAAACAACATAGGTATTTATTATTGTTATGTTTCATATTATAGGTAAGACAAAAAAAAATAACATAAATGGCATATTATTAGTAATTAAACATAATATAATTATTCATCAGTACGTCTAGCTGTTTCATAACCAGTATCCACTTCGCGATTCACCATGACTGTACGCGCTGACGACGTCCGCTCCGCCTGACACTAAAACGCTCACTGAACGCAGAGGCGCTCGTGCGATCGCCAGCGTCGACAGCTACGCGGGGCCGACGCGCGACGCGTACGGACGCGTAGCTATCAGCGCTGACCACCGTGCGCGCTGATAGCTACGCGTCATCAAAAAACGCTTCCTAAAAGTTCATATATCTCGGCCATCGGTGACGGCTGCGTGCCGTCGGCGTGAGACTAAAATCAGCCTTAAACATTCCTCGGGGGTCTGTCTATCTGCCGCTAGAAATAGCAAGAAAAATTTATTTTGAGAATCGATCATGTACAATCAGGCAGATTTTGAGAACTTATGTAATAGTCATACATTATTGTCGCTATACTGAGACAAAAAGCGCGTACTCGTCTATACCTGTATATATATATATAAATGATGAATATTAGCATCTCTATTTGTCTTACTCGTGACGTCTTACCCCTAATAAATGATCCCCTGCGACAGTATTAATTGATGGGATGTAGCTGCGTGGTTATCCACTGCTGTGTTTCATCAGAGCTGATCAATCAATCAAGGGCGCGCTTGAGTCCTACCTTCTCGAACTTCTTTGTTCTTAAGGCAAGAAATCAATCTTTATGAATTTGTATACTTTTGCGGTTGTAAAATTCGAGAAATAATGGTTAAATTCATTCAATTATTTTAGAGATTTATAATTTTAATAGCGATCCGCCGCGGTTTTTCCCTTTAATAAATTATATATTAAAACTTTCCTCGGGAATCGTCATATCCTTGTTAGAAACCTGCATGGAAACTTGTTCAGTAAATCTTGAAAAAATTTATCACACTTTGATCTATAGGAAGTATATACGTTTATGAGTTATTATAGGTGATTCAGTCTCACTATAAAGATTTTGTTCAGGTATAGGGGCAGTCTCTTACAAGTGCGAAGTAAAGGGGTGAGGATCTTTTTATAGCCTTTACGCTGTATTGTGATGGGTGTCATCTCTTACAGAGCTGAGCCTACCCTACCGTATCGAAGTCAAAACTATGAAAAATCTAAAATTGTATTTCCAATTGCATTGTTATAAATCGATGATATAATCGATTTTTGAAATGTAAAACATTTAGTAATTTTGCCCTTTATGACATTCAGAACGAAGTAATGTCAGTTTTCATAACATATCAAAACAATTTCTATTCTACAAATCATTTATTATTAGTCTGATTTAACATTGTTAATCTCAAGTGGTTGCTAATGACCTCAGACGTTAAGAGCGTCTTTTAATACATAAATAGGAACGTATGACTATTTAAAGAATTATATCCCGTTTTTCAAGATTTGCTTGTGGAATGAGACAGAATATGCGTAATGAACAAATGTATCTGAGATTTTGTATCATTTTATATGAAATTAGAATGTTTCTATTCAAAATTTTATATATTTACTTTTCAAACGGCAGGAAAGAATAGTAGACACGCACCACTAAATTCCACAAGTAAATCTTGAGAAACGCGATAAAATCCGTTAGATAGTCATAATAACGAATAACATTCGCGTAACATAAATAAGTACTATCGAGTATCTCTCACTCAAGTATCATATTGTAGTAAGTGCTTATAGCCAAACGTAAAATAATATTCGTTTTACCTATCTACTAAAAATAAACTTTAGGTAAACAACAAAAGTTTTAGTTACCATAAAAAGCAAACAAGTTTCTCCTTGGCGCTTCCGAAAGTGTTTCATAAAGACTGTTTTATGCCGCCATGTGAGCGCCATTCGACCGGACACGTCCCTGAATGTGAATATTAGGGGGGGTGTTTAAATAATTAACAGCTTCAGAGATTCACTTTGCAATTTCAACGTACACTATTTTAGAATTTTGTGCATGCTTTATGCTTAACACAAGTTTTGAAAGGAATTAAAAAAAAAATTTCAAACAAAGTTAAGTCAATTTGTGAAGTTGTGCATTATACCTACAGTAGAATTTTTTTCGTTTCCATGGCATGACTTAACGTCGGATAAAAAACCTGTAGAAATTTACAAGTTTGTTTCCATCTTTCTGTTTGTTTCGTTATCAATTTTCAATCAAAAAATTTAAATATTTTTCTATCGGTCTGATCTACATTTTACGATGCACGGTGGACAAATCTTACTTAAATATGTTTAAATCCTGTTAATGTAACAAAACATTACTTTGTGCACAGCGAACTATGTTAAGTCTATTATAGTTCAACATCGTCAATGTATTCTTTGCATATTTCTAAATGTAAATACATTGTATAAAGCTATTCTCTGTCTGTATCTGCAAATTGCAGTGTTGGGTATTGCAAAAGTGTTAGAATTATTGTATGTGTGTATATTGTACGTAGACTAAATTATTTTTGAGTATTTAGGTATATTGAGTTATTTGCGATCACAACCAGAGAAATTATGTTATGTAAGATTAAGTACAGAAACAACCTTAGAGTAACAAAACCTATAAAAAATACGGGTGTGTATATATAAAAGTATGCTGAAGCCATTCTAAAATAAACGAAAATATTACATTTATTTAATCCAAGTTTTCTTAATATAAATTGCTTTTCTTTTTATGTAGCGTAGTTATTTCATGCTGCATTGCAGCGGAATTAGACCGGAAAACGGGAGGTACCTTTCGCTATCATGATACCGGCGTAAGGTGACATCTTTGGTTTCGCGTGGTGACCCACTGGGTGGAGGTTAGAAGAAGGGCAACGCATCGGCATTGTAATTATGCTAATGTACAAAAGCGTCGGCAGTCGTAAAAGGCACCAATTTCTCGTTTTTTTTAATGAGGTAGGGGACAAACGAGCAGGTAGGTAGTGACTACCGCCGCCCATAGACATCTGTGAGACTAAGCGTCTTATGGATGCGTTGCCGGCCTTTAAAGAATAGGTATGCTCTTTTCTTGAAGACCTCTTAAGTCGTATCGGATCGTAAATACCGAAGGAGGCAGCTGGTTCCACAGTACATTTGTGCGCGGTAAGAAGTGTCGTTTAAACCGCACTGTTGTGGATTTACGAACATCCAGGTGATGGGCGTTGAACTTAGAGTTCTGTCGCGTTGTCCGAAAATGGAGTTCTGCAGCTGGTATTAAGCTGAACATTTCTCGGAACACTCCCCATGTAAAAGACGATAAAAGACGCACAGCGAACCAACATCTCATCGTAGAACCAAAGAATCGAGCTGTCCGGAAATAATATTGTTGTCGTTCTACGTCGTATGCGGTCGAATATAACGAGCTGATTTTGCTGGGCACCTGCCCAAAAATAGGAGCAGAACTTTATATGCTGTCGGATCTGCGCCTTGTAACGTTGCAGCCGATGGGCTGTATTGAAGTACTGCTTCTTTGTTGTTGTTTACCGTCTGTCCCTTTACTGGTATCATCATCAAAGTCACTTGCAACTGTGCAATACAAATAAACTTGTCGTAAACAGTCAATTCTTTCCTAAGATTTAATGGAGTGAAGGGGAAGGTACACTTCGTTAGACATCAGCTGGTTTCAGTTGTGATGTATAAACAGAATGGTACGTTTGCAATGTTACCAGATAATGACGCAGAGTACCTGCAATTATTTATTATGCACGGTGACGCCACCTTGTGATTCGCACCCTAATTGTCCCGGCGTGCTCGAGTATTATTAATTCCCGTCTGATTACCGAACCATCGTGTGTTAGAGCAGGGGATAATAAATCTGTTTGTGCAGTATTATCATATATGCTGTACTACCTATACATAGCCAAAAAATTTAAGTAATTTACTGTTCCTATTGTATTTTTATAAGATTCGCCGCGGGTCCCAAGACAGTTTTAGCTTGTCTCTTTTGGTTGTCGATCAACGGCATAGTGGCAAAAGTGTTTGAATAGAATTTTTTTTTTGGCCAAAAAGCACCATAGAATAGTTTTGATCTCTACTTTAATCCCTGCTTACAATATTCTAGCTAAAATGCCCTAGCGAACTTAATATGTAATGGCGATGATATAATATTGAAACCTTTGAAACAGTATTATGTAAGATGTCTCTGTATAACATGCTCGTGTATGTAGATCTTCCTAGAAAATCCATTGTCTAAGATCTCCAACGACAACATACACTCAACAACTCATCATGGATCGAGACAGGTTTGCAATAAGCTCTTTCATAAGATGTGGCCCAACAGCCCCGCGTAATATATACAGACAATATTCTAAAGAGAATTGCGTTTTATAATCATTCATTTTTTTTAAAAGGACATTAGGTACTACTTTTTTATAATTTATTTATTATTCACTTTCACTCACTAGGACCGGTAGACTGAAATTTAAAGTTAAAGCTATAAGTTTAATACTACTACTGATCGGGCGCAATCCACATTTGAAAAAAAAAAAGCTATTTTTCTTTATACTCTCTTTTGCTGTGTATCTAAGTAAAGCGTTTTCGTTGTAAGCTGACCCATTTGTTGACTACCGACGGCCATGAGCATTCGATCTGCTCTGTAGAATCATTGCTCGGCTTCATACCATACCTCCAAGAATGCAATAACATAGCCCTCGCTTTGAAATATATATGGTATAATGTGAGCTAGATGTTGCTCCGTCGTATAGTTTCAATCTAGCTGCAATGCAGCAATAAAACCTTTCTACCACACCATTACTCACCAAAAACTAAGCGTGAGATAGGAAATACTATAAGAACGTCATGGTTATATTTTATGAACAGCAAGGAAGAGAATTTACCTCATCTCTTATTTACTTAACAGACAAACTGGACTTTAGATTTAAGAAGAGTATAATTTATTTTATTTGCTAAATATGAAAAATGTACGATAAGAGTATTGGCATTGTAAAATGTTGAGTGAAAACCCCGCGCTGCCCAGCGGACACAAAACAAATGACCCGCCGTAACTCGATTAACTTTTTATCTTGCGCGAGTACTATGTACATTTTGATAGAGAACAGATATATGCATTTGAACTTTTAGAAGTGGACTTTACTAAGATAAGTGAGATTTTACTTACATTAAGAAGTAGTAGAAAGAACATGGCTAGTGGCGGGGAGGACCCCGGACCCCTAGCGATGTCGTAGCGGGAAAATGCATTTAGGCACAGCGATTGGTCCGATGGGGTGTGTGGGACATGCGGATGAACCGAATATCCAATAAAACCCCGCGGGTGCGATCGACCGCAAAAACTAAAACTCTCAGCAACAGGACACCTCGGCGAATGGCCAGCCCTACAGCAACGGTTCCTTTCTGAACTCCTCCAAACCCCCCTTTCTTGTTTTTTAGTCCCATCTTCTTATAAGAGAAGTACAAAGAGCGCATCCTTCTTCTGCTCTTTACTCTCCTCTGTCTATAAGAGAGGTACAAGGAGCAGCACCGTCGGTTGCTACATCTGGCCTGGGGTCACCCCCGCCTACTGTGCTCCACCGCCATGACAAGGCTTGAACTATCGTTGCGGCAGATACGACAATCTTTTTCTTGTGAACGCGGAGAAAGGCAACAAGAAATGATTATGGCACCTCGATGGCTAGCCAGTCCTCTAAGGGACCGACGCCTCCATCAGCTGGGTTGCCCCGCATCACAGGACAACGCCGCCAACTTTGTGACAGTGTAATGGGTTGAGGTTCCCATCCTTACCCCTTACCCCGTGTGCAAATGGGGGCGCAAAGAGCATCCCACTTGCTTCTATCATCTTTGCCTGGGTGCTCCCCAGGCTACTGAGCCCCACCACGTCAAGGCTTTGACCATGGAGGAGTGATATGACAAACAAGACCAGCCCCCCCCCCAACTTTGGGACAATATTTAGCCATGGCTAATATTTTGTTATTATATATAAATATCATTTTACTATTTATTAACATATTTCCTTGCTCGTAAATAGACATAATAGTTAAACAATAGAAATATTTGTATACGTGTCAAGGGATAGGAAACCCATTGATACCTTTACAGTATGGACTTAAGTCTATAGCGTGTATAATAAAGACACCAACAAGGTAATAATAATAAGGTTGAAATTATCTATTCCTTATGTTTTTAGGCATTTTTGGAGGTTTTCGCCGTTACTGGCTATACCTGCAGTGTTAAATGTAAGTTATGCCATATAAACACAAAAAAAATTAAACCATGAACTGTGTGACTTGTGTTTAGTGAACTAACTTCAGTCTCTAAGCAACTGGCCACCGGAATGACAGCGCATATCAGGGAGCTACTCCCTTAAAACACTAAACCACAACAAAATACATAATGCGAGTTAGATTAAACTTAGGATCAGTTAATAATGGTTTAAGCAGCTACTGAATTATAATGTTAATGTGTAAGAGTGTACGTAACTTCAATTTATTGCATAAATGTTCTCTTTTCTGTTCTATTATATTATTATGAAAACTTTACACATGTAGTCCAAATTCCAGTAAATTGAAACCAAATAATACATATTCCTTCATAATATGTATTTATTTTGTGTATATATAGCCTTTGATAACTTATTCATCTCGTATCAAACGATACAATCATAATTATTTAACAACGTAAAAGCAAATGTTAGAATAAGGATTCAAATGGAATGTTAAATCGCTTAACACGTCTGGACTGGCGATGTTTTAATCTAATATTCATGTGGGTGCTGTGTTACCGCGGGTGAATGTAGGCCGTGCTTACGTCTACCTGCCGGCAGCCGTTTTTATGATGCACATACATTTGTCGTTCCTCGCAAGCTTGGTGAAGTATTCAAAACCGTGCAGATATTTAGCTACACTCGCATGTCCATAAAAAGATTTTGGTGCCGTTTTAAATAATCCAAATGTGTTACTCCACGTTTCACGTTTACTGGTTTTTACTTCTAGAGTCATAGATGAATCTCAAAGCGGTACCTGACTAAACCACATACCGCAATTCACTATGTAATTGACCCACTTCTTTTTCTGTTTGTTAGCGCGGGGAAACGTATTTACGCGCCATCATCGGCCCTCCGGGAGATCCAGTGGTGTGTACGGCTCGCGGTATATTAACGTGCTGGATACTTCCTAAAACCAACGCAAGTGCTATCAGTTCCATCTTTGGTAAGTTGTCCCAGAATTTCAAATCACCAGGGATCTCCTAATTAGCCAACGTCACCTCCACAGAAAGATCGGCCCCCATCACAGGGCAACCCCACCAACTACCAACTTTGGGACAGTGCAATATAGTGAGGTTCCCATCCCTGCCCCTTGCCCCGTGCACAGAAGCGCGTCGTCATCCTCTTCTTCTTATACGCTCTTTGTACCCTACAAAGAGCGTTCCTCCTCCTGCTGTTCAGTTCTCTCTTCTCATAAGAGGAATATAAGGAGTCTCTCAATTCATTGGTGAAGGTGCCTAGGTTACCCTCAGGCTACTGAGCTCCATCGCAACAAGGGTTGACCCGAGGGACGGGACGCACATCTTTCCCTTAATTAACAATGATGTATTTCTTTCCTGTGTTTCTTTAGAGAATGCTACGCGGTTAATGGAAGTTATACTTGTGCTTAAAAATATATAACTGTGATGGCTATATTAAATATTAGGAGGAGTCTTTAGCAGGATCATTTAAAAAGGAGAAGGATTTTAGGAGACAATAGTCACTTCCAATTTTAATTGGGCAACGGCACGCTAAAAATATAAGTTCAAGTCGCCTTGATTGTATTTTTTTACCGCCTTATCTTAATTATTTTCTATTAGATAATTTTACAGTTGTATGCCTTCTATAATGCATTAATAAAATTATTCATCGAAAGTCATGAAATCACTTGAAAGGCAAAAGAAAGTATAGCCGTTGTATAAATCGAAGGCAAAATTAGCATAAGAGACCGTATACCTAGGTAGAAGCCATAAGTACGCAGAATAGTAATAATGGGACATACCTAACCAAATTGGCACATGCAATATAACTCAAAAGAAACATTCAATTATTTTATTGCAGTCGTCGTAACTAGAACAGAAATAGATCAGAAATTGCTTTCACTAGTATTTACTGAAATAGTCATATTACGTTAAAGTGGATACACCTCTTGTCTTGCCAAAAACGTGTAACGAAGATTTTTTTTTAAATTTACCACTTTTACAGTCACTTAGTTTAATACACAAATATAAAACAAAAAAACAACATAAACAGCTTATTTGAAGTGTTCTTCGTTAGCTGCAATACGTTGAGGCCAGTTAACAATAGAAGCACGCACTCTTACCATGGGAAAACTTTTTATTGCCAATATTATGGATTGTTTTAGGGAATCCAAATTATCATGGAGTTTAGAGCAAGCTGTACTCTCTACAACTGACCATATATCACAATCCAGCGGATTAAAGAAAAGAAAGCGCCGAATCTTGCTGGAAGGACCATAACTGGTTATTGACCATGGTGTTATTAAGGGGGCTTAACCATCTTCTCAAGAATGGTATCTTGATACACTTCTGCTGAAGTTTTGACACCTTTTGCACAAAAATATAGCTCATTCACTCCTTCATGGCTAACACCCCACTAAACCGTTACTGAAGTTGGATAATGCGCACGCTGCACTCTGTCGACTACTTGGAAAGCTTCCTTTGAGCTATGAGCATGAGTACGGTCATTCTGTTTGTTAAAATGTTGCTCAAATGGAAAAACTTGTGCTTTGACCATCTTTTTCATACAAAAACTACGTGGACGGCCAGATCTTTTTCTGTCACAAACAAATAAGGTCTCATTGTACCTACTAATGCACAAAATTTGACTAATACCAAGTGCATGGAGAGTTTTAAAAATTACATTTGACTCCATACACTTATATATTTTGTGTAATGCAATCACAGCGATTCTGTTATCTTTATCGCCTACTTTTAATGGTAGAAAAAACAAATAAAATAATTTAATATCACAAAATATTGTTCAATGTACTGGCGTCGAAATGAGAAAACAATCGTAAAATAATTTATTTTTTTATTTTTAATTGTAACAGTATTTTTTACTAAGTATTTACCGGACTGCACGTATTTGCCTAATTAGTGTGGGTATTTAATTGTAAAGTTGAAAAAGAAGACAAACGACTGAAACGAAAAAGTTGTGTCTAGAAAGTGTCTATTGACACCATAATTCCGTAATTTTTCAAGCTGCTCTTATGGCTCGAGCATGACGATCCTTCTAGGCATCTTCATCCTTCAGTCCGTGTTTCTATTTCATTGCCATAATTACACTTATTTTACTTTTCATAATAGAATAAGATATATGTATTAAATAAATATAACAAAAATACAATTAGAGGGACTTCTCGAAGGCTTTCCACGTTTCCAACCAGTGACTCAACACACACACGATAAATCTGTTACAGAATTATTCCTGTAACGCGCTTAACGTTTCTGTTTGTACCATTTTAAAACTACGTGTACTGTTTTCAGGTATGCATATGTCTTCATTGGATTGTTTAATTCACTGTTGCAGTTGCTTTGGATAAATGGAAGGAGACAACAATAAAGTTAAAGACCCGCGATTATTCTTTTTTTTTATGGTTGCGACAATTAGGAACACTCATAAACAGGTATTTTTAAGGCAGATCGAAAGTGTATTACATTTGTGGGTTACCAGTTAGGTCCCTAAGAATAGCTGAAATCTTCTCATTTGAGAATTATCGATATGAGAAAATATACTCTCGAGCAAAACATTTAATTATTTATGATAATTTTCAAAAATATTCCTTACGCAACGTATAAACACAACGTTACTCACACAATCACTATTAGGTTCCCATTAAAGTCCTTGTTCCTAACTAATATATTTCCAAAGTAGGTAATAGGCTAGAAATTACGAGTAAGCTATATATATCACAATTGGGTATAATTGAAAGGAAGTATTTTTCCCGCAAGTGAAACAGTACCCACGCTTCGAATTATAGTTCGATGAACCGCGTAAGTAGAATTGATTTCCACGCATTATCATGTTAACAATCCCTGATAATGGACTTATTGAAGCAGCGGGTTATAAATACAGTATGAATGAGAAATCGATAATATATGAATTACTTTTTTCTTTTTTTTTCGTGCTGATAACTTGGTGCGGTACCTAAATAAAATTTTAAGATAATCATTCATTTTGGGCATGCGGGAAGAAAATCGTCACCAACAGGTACTCTAGAACAAAGGAACTGAGAACAAATAACAGTGTTACACATCAAGTCTGTCACAAATTTCTGCGTAACGTTTCTGGTTTATCTGACTGAACTCATAGAAAGCTGTAGTAACTGTTTTAAGAGGATACCGACTTAAAAACAGTACTGTAAAAAAACAGTTTGAACATGGTTTAAAGTTGTTTCTACAGTTTTCTATATTGTGTATATGTTTTCCTTGAATAATTTGATTTGCTGTTGCCGTTTCTTTGCCTAAAAGGAAAGAGACGTTGGGCACAAACCTTTTGCATTAATAATATTGTTAGTTGCTTGCGTATCAGATTATCAAGATCACGATACCGCGGCTTAAACTCGCGCAGTATCTTCGTGCTGTCACACTTTGGTCTCCCAGGACCAACTAGAAGGTCTGTAAAAGCAATTTTAGCTGCGAAAATCAGAGTCTCTGTGTTTGTTTACGGACAATTTTATCTAATAACGGTGCTGTGGCTGATCTGTGATGGAGCGAAACAGACGACTCCCATTTGGAACGTTACTATGACTTGCAACATTACTGTAGCGTCATAGTTTATTTTTAATCTAGTGCTATCGATTTACAAGACTTAAAGATAAGTCATAAATGGATGACAATGACAAGATTTTTCTCTTAATTTTTTATCCAACACCCATACTTGATCTCTGTCTGTCACCAAGCTGGCACGCAACTTCATGAAGTGTGATAGCTAAACAGTAGAAAAATTCACAGATTATTCATTACCTTTATCATTATAACAATTAATATAAAAAAGTACAATTTATACTTCGCCGGTTTTTACTCAGGGGATTGTGAAACAGCATTTGCCTCACTTGATAATTAGTAACTATCAACGCTTATGACATTAATTGCAATAAGCTTCATGATACTCAAATACTTACGTTTTGTTGTTATTTATAATTATTTAGTAATCATACTTTACTAGGAACATAAATAAACTTCCGATCTAATAATTTAAATTATTCGAAAATCCCTCCTGCGTAAGAAATACATGTATATTATACGTCTGTCCAAGTTTTCCATACAGTTAATAGTAAATCTAGCGACACATTTTTACGCTAATATCCATTAAAAAGCTTAGTTTTCAGAGCAAGTTAAAACCACAGAACCTTCGTACTTACACATGCCTTAAAGCCGACCTAATCTAGTCAGCTGAAAAGAAACATTTTGCTTGAAAACTGAGTCACAGAATTTTTTGTCATACAAAACATTTACACATTGCAGATTCGCTGATTCCCGCAAAGTAACGCCTGCTTCTTTTAATTAGTCGCTAATACTCAAATGTGACTAATGAGGCAGGCAAAAGCAAAAGCAGAAAAGATTTTCCGTTTTAATTAAACATTTTTGTCATATTTAGGAAGCTGAAATATTGCGGCATATTTTTACACTGCGCAGTTCATAATAAATTTACGTAACCCACAAAAAGGATAACAACTCACGATCTATAACAGTCAGGAAACTCTTACAGCGGCCTTTCTCTATAATTACGTCTTTGTGGAGCATCAATGTTCTTTTGTTTGAAGGTAAAGCCTGAATAATAACAAAAGCATCTAGACAAGGGAGTAGAGAAAACAATGACGTCTGCTCGCTGCGCAACCGAGACTTGGATGAAGGATATTTCATGGCACAAATTAAAATAGACTCCGCGCTTATTACTTTAATTAAATTTACGTTTTTAGTTTCGTAATTCTATTTTGTATTATAAAAAATGTTAAAGAAAAGAAAGAATATATACATTCTAAAATACACCATCTTGAATAAGAGGGTAATTAGGTCAAACTGAATTCATGAACTGCCTCTATTTCTTGTAGCATTTGCTAACGGTGTTTTATCGGACGGCCACATCCAGAATGGTACGCACCATTCTCACGAGTATATTACTATGGTAAAATATCAATAGGCCACCGAAATTTCCCATACCACCGCACGAAACTCTACAATTATAGCGGTGAAGATGATTTTCATTTTATGTAAGTTAAGGCTTTGTAATTATGAGGTAATTACAAAGCCATTGAGTCCGCTTCTATTTCATAAGTTACCTTCGAGATAAATAAAATTGATTTGAATAATAAACATTTCTCCGTAATTCGACGCTTATTTTAACATAACACCCTCATAAATATTCCTAGATAAGTTGGGAGAGACCGTATGAGAATCTTCATGATTCTGGGCGGATAGTTTTTCATCTGCAGACATAATGCTCGATTAACACTCCATAACGGTCAAGCGGAAGTATGGACGCCATGTTGCCGGGCGAGATAGCGGAAATATATCGCCGGAAGTCGGTGCCCATTATTCAGGAAAGGAACCTTCCGTTGTCACTATATGAGTGCTCTTATTTTGGTTCTAATGTTTCACGTTCGCTTACGTCTTATATTTGTTGATTTAGGTACCTTTTTAATTTGCATAGAATTCAAGTATTGGAGCATACGTCATGATTAGGGATTTTTTAAGTTCACATTATTAAATTCAAAGAAAATGACAACATGTTATCCACTCTGTTTTTAAATATTTTGTTTAAAAGTAAACATTAATTTAGCTCTTATACTAGCAACTAGGTTTAGTATGCTCTTGCGTTTCCAGTGGTTTATATATTTAATACCAATTTTTAAATTTTACAATATTATCCCATTACTAACTCAGTTGGTAGTGTAAATACATAGCAACAGCGAGTAAATATTTGATATTCTCGGTTACCCACTCTTCTATTTGCAGTACTTATCCACTTGTTGTTCATGT
>JAFELO010000370.1:994151-1009541 GCA_017140195.1 Eumaeus atala | reverse complement strand
GAAATTAACAGTAAATCTAGACATAGTTAACATATACACTACCAAAAACTCCCACCCAGATTATACTTACAAAGAGCTGAATTACGAAATTGTAGAAGAATATTCGCGTTTCCAACTATTGTTTACAGATGTCTATGTTTACGAAGGCAAAACAGACTGTGCAGCTGAAACGTCAACATGTCTCGAAATATAAATTACAAGATTACGCAACCATATTTACTTGGGAAGTGGTTGCGATCCTAAATTGTTTAGGGATTATAAAAGATAATCCAAGTTACACAAAATGTTTAATTTTTTTCTGTCTTGTCTATGTTATCTCTCTCAGCCTATATAACGTGCAAAACTCAGATCCGTTACTTAATTAAAAAAATTATACGAGATCTAATATATGGTGGTTGTATTATAAAACCAGTGTGGATACCTAGCTACCAAGGCATCTCAGGTAATGAAAGCGTAGATGTGCAAGCTAAGGAAGCTGCGAAGTTACATTACTGTAATTGCAATACTTCTAGCGCAAGAGATGTAAAAAAACCTGAACTTGATTTTTGGGACCATGTGGAGCAGCTCTTGGGTAAATAATTATAATGGTATACGAAATTAAAAAGTCAGTTTTTGGGAAAAATACTTTACAATTTAATAATAGTCTAGACCAGATAGTTTTAAATATACTAGGAATAGGATACACCAATGTAACTCACGTTTATATTATCGCTAAGGAACCTAAGAAGAAATGCACTTTGTGTAATTGTGACTTATCTGTTAAACATCGTCCAAGGTTAAAAGTAGATTTACCAAAATTTTTAAAAGATTGCTTAAACAACTTTGGCGCCACTGTAAAATACTTAAAACGAATTAATTTATATAATTTTATATAAGAATTTTATTAAGTGGTCGCTAATGACGCTAGCTGATTCAGCGATTTTTTATTTATTTATTTAATAAATAAAAACATCTTAATATTTCTTAGCTTTTTAAATTTAAAGCGTTGATATGTCGTAAGATTTATATTTATAACGCAAGTGATCCCGGGTACAATAAAATATATTTTAAGCAATCGGTAATTATCAATTTACTGTTTTTTTATTATATAATCAAAGTCAAAAATAATGTAATAGTATGATTAATATTTATGTAAGGGTATTGACATACTGTGTACGAGCAGAATTGGGCCGGCACGACCGGGGAGATACCTCTCGCTCACATGATACCGGCGCAAAGTGACACCTTCGGTGTCACCTTTCTTGCGGTTTGTGAGCAGCCAGTGGCCCATTGGAAGGAAGGAGTAAAGAAGGCCAATGCATTATGCGGGTATTCCTGGGCCTTGGTAGGCGTAAAAAGGCTTCGATTGCTCTTTTGCCCCATATTCTATAAAAAGAACTTGGGTAGCGCAACCCCAATCTTTCAGCTGAGTCGGCGGATTTAGACCACCGAATTATATCAAATAGAATTAATAATTAGTATAATAAAAATAAGTAATATTTCTTTTGTAACTCTCTGTGGGGAACTGAGATTAGTAAATATTTAGTTGGGTCCGGTGTTACTATTTACAAATATTCGCCCACCAACTTTATTATTGCCAGGGCAAATGAATTCTCTGTGTATACATTTGTCAGAATATGGTTTCATCATATGTGTTGATATAATATATTACATTGTCACGTATAATATAGTGTAAAAACATCGGAATAATAAAGAGTATTCCACTTAACACTTTTGTGAAAAAAATGGTCGGTATGAAAAATGAGACGAATGGGTAAAACCGTGTGAATCAATCATCAAGTGATTGAGCATTACGCTTTAAAACACTTACTTTGCTTGCTGTCGAATCGAATTATGGAAGTAGACTCTAATCGCTTACTGGAGCTGACACACAAAGTTTTTTTATTGAGAGTACCTGTAAACGATTAGCTTAAGCTATTTATGATTTTGCTTAAGTTGCTAAAGCTGCGACGAGTGGGGTGATGTTCACAATCTTGTAATCCGCTATTCATCATTCATCATCATTATGAGCCCTTATAGGTCCACTGCTGGACACAGGTCTCTTTCAATGAACGTCAAGAGGACTGATCTCCTGCTACTCGCATCCACCCCGGACCGGTTACTGCACGAAGATCGTCTGCCCACCTGTTGAACTATCGACCAACACTTTGTTTTCCTAAACGCGGCCTCCACTCCAGTATTATCATTACATTGCATATAGGGCATATATGTGCCATTATTGGGCAAAGGCCTCCCCCCACTTTTTCCACTTTTGTCTATCCATCGAAATCATCTCGCCACCTCCTTTTCGGTCTGCCGCGTCGCCTTTTTAGTTCTTGGTCCCATGAAGTGATATTTTTTTGCCTCAGTTAATGAATCTTAATACGCTAGGTTTAAAACTTGTGATATTCTTTATTAAGTTAGGAAAAATCGCCCTATTTGTCGTATACAATACGAGTATAATGGATTTTCCACAATCAATTTAACATATTTTTACTATTCTGTTGCACTTTAAAAATAGCTTTTTTGCGATTTCGACAATTCTTCACTTTGATAGGGTCTTTGCTTTGTACCCTGCAGAATGCTTTTGCAATTTCTTTGGAGTCGAAGTTACAAAGCAGAGTCAATAAAAATAAACAAAAGGTGGAAACCATAAATTTTAGACGCCGAGTGCTTCGATTTACCGATCTCTCCCACAATCGCCACCTTGATAGACCAAATTTACATCAATCCTTGTCTTTATTGCAATATATCTTCGCTGTCGGTGTACATAAGACTGCAATTAATTATCGAGGTCATTGATTAGTACGATAGATGGTGTTCTATCAGGGATTGCTTCTGTGTAATAGATTTTGAGCGGTCCAGTATAGGATATCGTGTGGGACCCATGTATGTATGCATCCAGATTTTTAGTACGACATCAATCAATTAGATCAGATACAATTGTATGTCATGTTCGGGAATATTAACCAATAGGACGGTGGAATGTATAGTACGTCTGATTCACTAGATGAGACGTACTATACACTTCACCTACGAGTGAAAGAGACAATAAGCATCAAAAATCATTTATTTATTAAAAATACGCAATGGGCAATAGTTCCAACATTACCACGGTGTATCAAAACCCCACCAGGTTTCATCCACACACCGGCATACATCATCAACGCTCGGAATTCGTTAACTAATAACAATGTATTTTTTTATAGTATAGGAGATGTTTATTCCTTCTGGGGCCCTTGAACATCCGCATAATTACTATGATAATGCGTTGTCATTCTTTGCCCCTCCCCCTCAATGAGCCGGTTGTACGTTGTCCCTAAGTAACCGTAGAGTTTTATACACATACACAGATAGATAGATTTGATCAATACTTAAATGTCAATTAAAACTTTTGGCTCTAACTAGTACCAGTTACCCTTTTTATGGATCACTAATTGTGCCCCTGCCCGTTGTTTCACCCGTGTTAATTGGTTCCCAGATATTTTTTTAGGTTAACATATTTTTATGTCATTCTAGATTGTGAACTATACTTTTGAGAAGGACAATGTTCATTCCAGATACGTCTGGAAGGTCCATTCCAGACACGCTTACAATCATATTATTAAATACAAAAACTTCATTTAAAATAAAATAAGTCGGTAAGTAAGCAACGTCCACAAAGTAAAACCTTCTTTTTTGGTGACGCTGGGAAACCAATTTACGCACCTGGGTCCAGTGGTGTGTGGGGCTTGCGGCACACTATAGCGCTGAGGACCCCACAAATACCACTGCGAGTGCCATCAGTGCCACCTTTGTGAGCCACTTTGGTGAGGCACCTTGGAACTGAGAATCATCAGTGAACCTCAATGGCTAGTCAGCCCCCTAAGGATTGACGCCTCCTTCACAGATAGTTTGCCTCACATCACAGAACAACTCCTGATGGGGTTCTGTGATAGTGCAATGCTATGAGGTTCCCATCCTCGCCCCTTGCCCGTGCGCAAAGATCCTGTTTTGTCCCCTCTTCTTATAAGAGGTGTACAAATAGCAGCGCCTTCGGTTCAATTGGCTTCGTCTGGGCTCACCCCAGGCCACTGAGCTTCACCACCACGACAAGGCTTGAACCATGGTGGGGACAAATTCCTATTACATGTTTTACTATAGATTGACAATCCAATATCAAGATAGAGAAATAAATGTCTTCAATGTCAAAATGTGGACCATCAGAGGGGAGGAGGAAAGGAGGACGCCAATGTGTGGCACATTGGCGTATTAATTATGGGGTATTCATGTGTGTCGGTTTCATTCAATTTCGTTCTGTTGTTTTGTGTGAAAGGGTAACGAACACACATATAATCATCTGCATTTGTAATACTAGTAGCATTTATAATAATATTTTAAAATGGTAAACATAATATGTAATAATAAAAAGCCAGCATGCCGTACGCGGCCAAAACAGTTCTCCACAATCGGGATGGCACCTCCTTGCTGAGCTCGGAAATGTTGGATAGCTTAAGATTTCTTTCTCTCGTCCTCCTCTTATTCTGACTATTTATGTTACCTAGGCAACGAAAACATATTTATTATTTTTATAAATTTTAGAAAGTTTATACAAACTATAATAAAATATAAACACACATGACCTAGGCGGGATTCGAACCCGCGACAACAGGAGTAACACGCGGACTAACCGCCACGTTACCAGCTAAGCCAGCCGGTCCTCAAAACGCTTATTTTAGAATTGACTTTTTTTTAAATACAAAGCACAGACGAAACTAGACCGACGCAGCTTAATGTAAAACCCAGGGGATTAAATAAATCATACCACAATTTATATTAGATTACGGTTATCGTGCGTACTTTATAGCTCGAGCGGTGTACACAAGCAGCGCTCCCCCGGGACACATCGTCAAGCTAATGACCTGTCCTCCGCCAGCCACGCGACCGCCACGTGGCGTCTTAAAACAGTGCACGACGAGAGGAATACATAACCATCGAGTTCGAAGTGATGTACTAATTGGAGTTTCGGTAAGAAAATTATCGTTATTTTTAGTGCCTAGACAAGCGATTTCTATCGCCAAGATAAGGTACTCATAAGATATGATAGTGACGTGCTAGTTGAAGTTTTCATAAGATAGACAGTGTCGTTTTTATTGCATAGAGAAGCGCTTGATACGATCGTCTGCCACCTAAATAAGGCATTACTTATTACAATAAAGCTACTTTTAGTGTTTTATCGTGGTTTATTTAATTATTTATCCAGCGCAATGTTTCAGAGGCTGCGCAACAGCCATGTACTCGAAAACTTAAATCATCTATAAGGTCTTACTTAATAAGGGTTAAATTGCATTTGACGCGTCGAATACATTAGTCGCCAATTCCAAGAGATGTACTAATTGGAGTTTTGGAAAGAAAAGTTGCATCATTTTTATTGCATTTATAAGCGCTTGGTAGGATTATCTATGAGCTGAATCACTCAGGCAAGTCGACAATCAGGTACTACTACATAAACATTGGCGCGAGGACCTCATAATTAATGTGCTGGAAGTGATGTATTTAATTGAGTTTTAATTGCAGGCGGAAATGTAGAGTGATTTTTATTATATTTAAAAACATATTTTTTAGCCATAATAAATAAGGTAACATCATTCCTACTGCAAGTAAAAATTCTAACAATCCCTGGATATAAATGTCTATTATCGACTTGTAATATCATAATTATAGATCTTTGTAAGATATAATGCCATGCTGCATAGGAGGAGGTAGTGCCATGTATGGTGCATGACACTGCAGCCCCCTATGCAACGGAATTGGGCCGCCACGACCGGGGAGGTACCTCTCGCTCACTGTACTTATACCACCGTAAAGTAACACCAACGGTGTCGTGTTTCGTGCGGTTCGTGAGTAGCCAGTGGCCCATTGGGAGGGAGGGAGGCGAGAAGAAGGGCTGCGTATCTGCATAATTATGCTGATGTTCATGGGCGTCGGTAATCGTTGGAAGGCTCCGATTGCTCGTATCTCCCCCTATGCTATAAAAATATGTCTCTATTGTCATTGATGTACCGAAGCTAATTTTAACAATCGATTCTCTCTCCCTACTTCACAAGGCGGGTGAGTGAGGTATTTGGGAGAGAGTTTGTCATCTACACCTTCTTTTGGTAGTTGGACAAAGCACTTTGATATCTGCCTAGAAGCTCTGCAGGATGCGGGCCAGCCCCTACTCCGTGTGGCTATGTTGGCCGACAGGCTTGACTATTTCTACTTGGATCGCAATACGTTTGTTCATAAGGTTCATGTGGGAAGAATCGGGTCTTAACTGTATTAATTGTACATTTCTTAACATTATTATACTAACATCGTTTCTAAGTTTATTCCTAACAATGTGGGCGTTTAGTTGCATTGTGCATTTAAAATAAATAAATAAACAAATGAATATCTAAGTTGCAGCTATATTGGGTTTATACATGTCATACTTAATTTAAAAAAATATCTTTGTTCATCTAAAACTATCACAAACGGAAAGAAACGCGACAGCATAGCCGTGATGGCTTTACACGAGTACTGTTCACGAGCGAAGTTCTTGTAATTGAGACAGCACAATCCAATTTCCCTATTAAACCAATTGGCGCTGAGCTACCTCATCTTTCACTATATGCGACCCTAATCTAGCTGTGAACAGATATATATAGATCATGTTAACGGTTCTACTGAGAAATATTAAAACCTGCCTACTTCATTATAAATTTAATTTATTTTATAAATTATTAATACAAAATGGAAAGCTCAACGAGTATTGTACGTGAAATTATACATTTAAATACAAATGTAACGGTGTAACAAATTTTTGAATACTCCAGAAACATAATATGCTAATTATAAGTTACGTATTTGAGAAAGGTAGCGTATACGGAATTATCGTCGCTTTAATTAATTTTAAGTAGCCTACATCCATCTGCATATGTAAGTACGCCTACTACCCATGTAGGTACATACACCTTTTATAATGAACCCTAAGATTGTCAACATATTGATACTTGGAAGCAGACTTAGTATAATGCTATTCTTAAAGTAACGGCTTGGATAAATTCTAGTTTGAATCATTTTTTATCGGTTTGGCGAAGAGATAATATTAAATTTCAATCGCAGTGAGATTAAAGTTCTATCTAAATTTAAAAAAAGTGTCAAATATAGTTTCGACTGTTAATCATTTTTGCATTCAATACAAAGTAATTGTCATAAGTCATTATATGTTTAACCGCGTCACAATATTTTATTTTATTAAAATAATAAAATCTTATACATATTCTATTATAACATTATCATGCTGCACATCTTCCTTGTATAAACTGTACCAAATTTAAAATTCCTTCCTTGGCGAAATTCTAAAGAGTTTAAAAAAGGGATAGTAGTTTTTATCTCGCGTAATATGTACATTTGTTTGTGTGATTACTACATGAACAGTGCAAAATAATTTAGAGTACATCAGGATCCCCTGAATCACATGCAATCCCCTAAAATCACACGCATTACCGCGGGCGGCACCGGATACGAACACCTACACTACATTTAATTTATTCTAATCAATGTCAAAACTCGTGAAGCAATTAAATGTTTCACGATTTAATTATAAAATAAAACTTTTGTGTTTTTGACAGATCGAATTGAATTGTCAATTAATGTAATTGAGTTCTCGCGTAATTTAATTTAACATCGCAATTATTAACAAAATGTTACATTAATTGTGACGCCTATTTACATTGTGTTCTGATAATGAGGTTATGCAATCATCACTATCAAGCACATTGATATATTCTTATTAAAAAAAATATGACTTTTTACGCAATAGATAACCTTGCGCATTGTCATAAGCATGGACGAGGCAAATAACACACAGAGGATAAGTCAGGTTTTATCAAGACGAATAATAATTATAATAATACTGCCTGAAACTCTATGAACTGTGTCTTTGGTTCGGTATGGGTAAGTGGAACATTAGCGGTAGCATCGTGCAAATGTAGAAGCAATAAAGGTTACTACTGCACATGACAATTGCTTTTTTTTTTCAAGTGAGCGAGAGGTACCTCCCCAGTCGTGCCGACCCAATTCCTTTGCATAGGAGGATGTAGTGTCATGCACCATACATGGCACTACCTTCCCCCATGCAGCATGGCACTACATCTTTCTAAATTATTTACACGGCCCGATGGCAGTGTAAATAATATTAGGACCGATATCCTAGGTGGGATGCGATGGATATTAAGGACTTTCGGCAAAATTTAATGTCTTTTAAAATTTTGTGAGTGTCATACAGAATCAATAAATCTTCTACAGTTTAGGCGATGGACCAGATGGTCTATCGCCTAAACTGTAGAAAATTTATAATCGTTTATGCTTATGCTTAGAGCTTCTATCTGTTACAGATGTATAACTGTATATATCTGTCTGTTACAGATATCTATCTGCATATATATCTATCTGTAACCTCAGCGATTGGTAAGTCCCTTATGAGAGACCAGAGCCCTCTTACAGAAGGGGTGCTAAGCTCGTAGCATAAGAGAGCATAAATTTTCTGCCACCCATTGTAAAAAGCGGTCCATACCTAAAAGTGGTATTAAGAAATTGTGAATCAAATTTCTGAGCAACAATTTTAGTCAAGAACAAACAAACATTTATAATATTAGTGTGGCGAAGATATAAATCATAAGACAGTCAGTTAAATTGGATAAGTCTGATGTAGCTGGAATATGACACGTTTTGTAATCTTGAATATGTCAGAAACACCAAAGACGAGGCGGTGCTAATTACAATGTGTAATTATAATTACGAGTCTAATTCAAACATAAATTCGCTTTTGTTGCTCGGTTATATGAGCATAATTAGTGAACAACATAATCGAGCAGTGGAAATGTTCACATGAACTTACTTACTTTGCCAGGCATAGCAGTACCTTAAGTCTTCGAAAATGTTACTCATTACAATAAAACTAAATAATTAAATAAACCGCGGTAGAATCCGTAAAAGTAGTTTTATTCTAACAGGTATATCAGGTAGGTGACAGTAATGATAGAAACACATTACTGCAAACAAAAGCCCTACATTTATAAGTGAAAATTATATTGATGTCTTAAGTTTACGCGAATGTTACTTATTACATTAAGACTATTTTTACGGATTTTATCGTGGCTTATTAAATTATTTAACGGATGTCCACCCGTTGACATGGTTGCTTTAAGGCTTCTGAAACGTCGGACTAGTTATATAGTTAAATGAACCGCAATAAGATCCGTAAACCTAGTTTTGTTGTAATGAAAATTATTCTGTAGGATGTGAAATAATCGTCCTTTTCAACAGAACGCACCAGCGCGAGTTTATTTTGTTCAGGGCTGTCGGTTGCTACTTACCAAAGGACAGAATGCTCTGTGAAAAATTAACATATAGCTAATTATTGCAAAAAATTTGCTAAAATTCAAGATTGCTCATAGATATATGCAACTGACTCTATATAATATACACAATATATAATATACAATATTTTTTATTTACATTACATTTCGATGATTTACTTAAAGTCTTTATATATTTAATGAAAGAAGGTCTAATTTGAGCCTTTGATGACTAAACGAAACTACCGGAAACGAGTTCGTGATCGATCAAAATTAACTTATTATTTTAATACACCTTAATGCCAATGAATGGACGTTTTAGAAGTAAGGATTATCGTAATTAAAGATTGATTGATAAATAAGCTAAAAAGCTATAGTTAGGGTGACATAATTGAGCAAATTTCCTCACATTCCCCGCAAAGGGTGCTGTTATCGTCTAAGCTGTGCTACACACAGTCAATTAGACCGGAAAACAATTATTTTTGTCCTTTTTAGGGTTCCTTACCCAAAGGCTAAAAACGAGACCCTATTACTAAGTGACCGATGTCCTTCTATCCGTCTCTGTGTCTTTCACCAGGCTGTGTCTCGTAAACCGAAATATCTAGACAGATGAAATTTTCATAGATTACCTATGTTTTTACGTTGCTACTATAATAACAAATACAAAAGAATAACATTTTATAATTTTAAAAATAAAATAATTTATAATATCCTAAATTTATAATAGTGTTAATAGTGGTTTACTATCTAACATTATTAGCATAGATATAGAATTGAGGTATATATATTTACCTTTTATACAGAAATGTGAATTAAAATATATGCACCACAGAAAGTAACTGTCAGTAATACACAATTTTTACTACTTACAGTTTAATTTTAATATTAGAACTATTAAAAATAACACGCCTTAAGTTTAAATAATTAAATAGATATATTTACTCCACGTTTATAAATTATCTTTGTAAAACAATGTCCACGTTACATCTATTAATTATATGAAGCGTATTTAAAAATGTTAATAAAGTATTTTTGTAAAAAAATCCTTTTATATTAACTAACAATATAATAACTGATAGTGCAGGTCCTGTTTACAATAAAAAAAAAAGAAAACAAAACTATATATGACTCGCCTATAATTGCTTGCTAAACAGGCAAGTCGTGTGTCACCACGGGGTGTTCAACGTAGCGTACGACATATCTGAAATTAATTCCTGTTTTGTCATTCCCTCACTTTATATTCAGGGTTTAATGACATTGTGATATAAAGCAATATAGTGAGCACTGGTTAAGATACCGCCGACGTGCGTGCGGTTGTAAATGGAAAAACACGGCTTTGCTCTTACTGGACGTGAGCTATGCGAACAAAAACCAATATTTGGAAGGGTTGCTATTGAAAACGCTCCCTTCGCTAGTAAAAAACGTGTGATACCTTTTGATTAATGTAACTAAGGCTTTTGTTGCGCGTCGTGTGTTTTGAAAGTATGATTGTTTTTGAGCCACTGTTGGCTTATAATTAATCAACTGAGCGTTTCTGGCTATCTGGGTAAATAATGTGTTCATGTCCATTGTGAAGACCGTCCACCAGGACCGTCCACCACCACTGAACCTTCTATGTGCCAGATCAATGAAGTAAAGAGGGTTGCGAAAAAAAAGAGCTGTTTTTGGGTAAATATTGAACATTTTTAATAAAATTTGGCAAAATAAATACTTAAAATCCAAAACCGAACTCATTCAAACTGTTTTTAAAATTTGCGTCTGTTTGTATGTATGTATATCTGCTTGTCTGTCTATTTGTTGAATGGTGAAGTTTTTTTTAAACTATTTTATCGACAAAATCTCCGGTTGTAGGCAAAAAAATGAAGGTTCACTGGGGTAAAGCCGCGAGATACATACAATTTTGATCGTTTATATACTTGAGGTAACATGTTTTAAAATTTATAATGATTTCCTATCAAAATGCGGCTATAAATAGCTGCGTTTTAATTGGATATGATTATAAATTTTGTCGTTCCATATTAAGATTAAAGTACACAAGTTATGTATTATTCCGTAAAAAGTAGTTATATCCTGACCAATTACCGGGTGCTTGTAACCTTCTAAAATTGAATGGGTTTTATTATTTAGCATTTCAACAGCTTGAATAATTTAAACAGTTACACACACGTTAACTATGTTATGCCAATTATGTGCAATAGTCCAAATTTATGTTAACATATTAAATTTTCATGATTTGTTGAACTTTTGAAATCATTATTTGAATGCAAATGCTAATTACAATCATTTTTGTTTTGTCATTGTATGACAACAAATTTACATGTTTCATTACGGGTTGGATTATGATCCAACGGGATCATACTTCATTCTGATCACTACGGGTTGAATTTTTGAATAAGCTCCCTAGCTTATTATGCGAATCGCTAATCTCACCGGCTTGACCCGTGAACATTTCAGGGCTGGGTTTTTTCCTTAACAAATTGTACGCTAAAAACCTTCCTTGGGAAACGATCTACCTATTAATGACAACCGAATGAAAATCAATTCTATAGATGTTGAGAAAATCGATTATATGCAGACAGACAGCTTCTCAGGATTTTATTTTATAATAGACGTACAGATCTCATATATATATAAACTCCAAACCAAACAATGCTCTTCTTCTTCTGTCTATATATATATATTAATCTTTTACTCGAAATTAGACTCGATAATTTCTGAAAACTTTTATTAATCAATATTTTTTTTACTGAATGCGTAAAGACTTATTAGACAAATAAGCATTGGTAAGAATTAGTGCCATATTACATTGCAGTGGCATTGGACCGGCACGATCGGAGAGGTACATTTCACTCGCATGATACCGGCAAAGTGACATCTTCGGTATCGCGTTGCGTATGGTTTGTGCGTAGCTGGTGGCCCATTGGGTGGAGGTATAAAAAGGAAAAGCATCGGCATAGTATTGCTTATGTTCATGAGTATCGGTAGTCGTAAAAAGGTTCTGATTACACGTTTGTCCCCGTATGCTATAAAAATAATAATAAGAGAAACAAACGTTTTAGTTTTATCTTGTCATTTAATCTCCCACTGATAAACTGGAGTCCTTAAACATTTACCATGGCTCACGTCGCTACTACACTAGGAATTGCATGTTGTAATTGTTTCACCTATAGCATACAATTGGAGACATACATGGTACACAGTAAGCATGACAATGGTTGCTGATAAAAATGCTGCACTAGTCGTATATGTGTGTTGCGGTAAAACTCTTGAACACGAATATTAATTACATACACAATATCTGCTGAACTCTTTTCCGCGGTCTGGCTGGTTATTTTACCAAATGAGTCTGCGGTTCCTCTTGTTCTGATCTTTGTCTGATTGATTTTATGTCGCATCTGGCGACAAACGAGATATCGAATGTATATACGTTCCCCCCACCCCTCTCTCCACTCCACTTTTGTAATTAATACTATTACAACAATCACTTAAACACTAGGTGACAAAGCAATGTATATCAACGTGAAATAGTTTGTTTAAATTTACTTCGCTAATTCTTCTCCTACCCGAGGGCTATTGGAATGGGCACATACCAGCTGTGAAGATGATCTACATCCCCTCTCTTTTATCGTTCCTTTAGTAATTATACTGTAGCTACCGAAGTGACATGATTCACTTTGGTAGTTATTTGTGATGCAGGAGGGCAAACCAGACGATCGGAGCCTTTCAACGATGACAGTCGCCCATGAACAAACGCATTATACAAATGCGTTGCCCCGCTCTTGTCCTCACCTCCAAAAGGCCACCGGCTACTCACAAGCTGTACAAAAGGCGACAGCATAGCTCTCACCTTACGGAGGTGTCATGTGAGCTAGAAGTACGACCCCAATTTGACTGCAATGCAGCATGGTACCTCTAAATATCGGGTTTGCTCATCCATATTTTCCTATACAGTAAAATATACTTCAAAACTTTTTAGGGTTATATGCCTGTAAAGTAGGAAATGTTCAAAACCAATAACGCATAATGGAAACTCGCTAAGATTTATCTTAGCTGTTACGTGAAAATGGATTGCGTTATTCATGCGCAGGTGCTCTGACGATTTGCTAACTGCTCATATTTTTGTGAAATTGAGATGGAAAGAATTTCGGATGCTCTTGTGTTACATACCTCCCCCTCTTTTTCTTTCTTCTCTCTCATTCTCACGGATACTCGCAATTTTGTCTGCATACTAAATATTATTTTTATAGTATAGGGGGCAAGCGAACAGTGGTGGCCACTACTGTCGCTCGTTGATTTCCCCTTCCCCTTCCAGTAGGTCACCACAATATATATGATAGAATAGAAGGAAAATATAATATAAAAAGCGTCAGACCTCGCCGGCGTTGGCGAGATGAGCTCTGGTGGACTCCTATCGGAAGAATTGGCATAGTGGGAAGAGGTATGCATGGTGCATTACACTACATCCTCCTATGCAATGGAATTCGGTCGGCACGGCCGGGGAAGTACCTCTCGCTCACTTTATAATGGCGTAAAGTAACAGCGTCGCTGTCGCGTTTCGTGCGGTTTGTGAGTAGCCGGTGGCCCAATTGTGATAGGAGGAAAAGGCATCTCTACGTTACAATCATGCAAATGTCCCTGTACGTCGGTAGTCGTAAAAAGGCTCCGATTATCGTTTGACCCCTATTCTATAACGTATATAGTGAGCGTTCATTTCCAGCACCTGACTGACCATTTTGATGACCCTTTTCCTACAGAACCCTGTGCACATTTTAAGTGTGAGTTAATAGCCAATATGCGAAGCCGAAATTGCTTCCGTAACGTTGTTTTCTGTTACTAACACCGGCTTAAATCTATTACGGGCTCTGTATCGATTCTTTCTCTAACTAAAGCTATTTTCATTAAACGGTTTACAAAACAAAAAATAACCTCCTCGTTTGCGTACGGTTGCCTGTAAAAGAAAGCACCAATTAGATGTTTTTATATTGTGGCGTTTGATAATAGATATCCAATACAGATAAATCAGTGATCTTTTTTCGTAGTATAATGGGGTAATGGAGTCGGGAGTTTTGAGGACTGGGAAGTGAATACATGCATAATTTTTAATTGCATTTTTTATGGAATAGGGGGCAAACGAGAAACCAGAGGAGGAATAACCTTTTTACGACTACCGATGCCCACGAACATCCAGATAATTACTATGCTCGTGCGTTGCCCCCACCCCTCAAAGATCCACCGGCTACTCTCAAACCGCACGAAACGGAACACTGAAGATGTCACCTCATGGCGGTATTATGTGAGCGAGAGATACATCCCCGGTCGTGCCGGCCCAATTCCGTTGCATCCTATGCTTTCTTAAATTATTCGTTTAAGATTGTTCCTTTAAGATAACGATGGCCTATGTTACCTCCCTGGGATTATTTTTATTTGAGTAAGAGGTAGGAATGATGCTGAATTGCAGCGGCATTTTGCTGGAACTACCGGAAAGGTACCTCTAGTTCATACGATACCGGCGTAAAGTGACATTTTCGGTGTCGCGTTTCGTATACTTTATGAATAGCCGATGGCCCATTGGAAGGGAGGCGACAAGGATGCAATGCAACGGAATGGTAATTATGCGGATGTTCCTCGGTAATCGTAAAAATGCTCTGATTGCTTATTTTCCCCCTATACTATAAAAAAGAAGCAGTAAATATGCGATTAGGTTACAGAATGGTATGCGTCACGCCTACGCAATATTTGTAAACAACGACTTCCATAATCCATGCCATAGCTGTGGCTTCGCTCCAGCGTTGCGTGAGCAGGCGTGGGTGTGATGAAGGAACCACAGTGGACCTTTCGTGTTAATATATTTTGTTCTGTACTTAAATTTTTTATCTTTTGGTGACACCAAAAGATAAAGACAAAGTTCCTTTCATGCTAATTTCATCAGCGCCTCGTAGTTTCATTCGCCCAACCAAAATCTCATATATGTTATGGATGTTTATCTCTTCAAAATTTAATTTAAAATCTTAATTCATCTTAATTTATCTCTTTAAAATCTTACAAAGTT
>JAFELO010000370.1:969995-993955 GCA_017140195.1 Eumaeus atala | reverse complement strand
TTATAATAGTTATAGATATTTCAGTTGTTACTGTGCAAGTCTAAGGACTGATAGGTGACTCTTACTCCACACAGAGCTGTTGTTGAGTCCATTCAAGCAGACTATTCATAAAATTTTCTCTTTACAAACATTATAATATAATATAGGTACCTAATATCCGAATGGATTCACCAGCATTCCATAGAGAAACGCATATTTTTGTACCCTTATTAAATTCTTTCTTATCTATATTCAAAATATAATCCTTAAAATAGTTTTTAGCCCTTCTTAATGCCAAATTCTTGGAACGATTCGACTCATGGAATGTTTTCCGTTATAGGAAACACAAACAACCCTTGTGACGTGACCTTTTTACGATAAACGGAAGGAGAAAATAAATATTTAAAGATAATATTAGATAACATAACCAGGCTATTTATTGAAGTTTTTGAGAACCTGTGTTTTGTATATACAAATAAAATACAGCTAAAGAGTTTGTTTGTTGTAACGCGCTAATCATATGAACTGCTGACCCGAATTGAAAAAATATTTTTGTACTGAATTTTACATTTATCGAGGGAGGCTATAGACTATATTACATATATAACTTTATACTTATTTCGGAGTGAGGTTATGGGCGCGGTTCATGATTCGGTGTCCTCCTTCACTTCAATCTCTCTAAGGGCCACCGGCCATTCACAAATCGCACGCGACGGAGTCTCTTAAGGCAGTACTATGAGAGAGAAACCTACCCGGTTGTCCTAGCCAATTCGTATGGCCTAATGTCTTACTAAATCTACTTTCCGAATGTTTAATTACAAGATCAGTTTAATGTCTAGATGATAAAAAATGTCATCCCATGGTCTCATTAATCTTCAGATCTCCTGACACAAGTATAGTTAAGTAGCTGTTGCCCACGACTTCTTTCGCGTGGACTGCAGACAATACCACGTGCGAAAAATATTGTTTCTATAACCCATGTGTTATTCTAACGCGTATGCTATATCATTTATAGTTTCAATGAAATCTATTTAGCAGTTTTATGGGGAAAAAAACTTTCGCGTTTATAATATTAGTAGGATAGTACTTATACTTACTAAGTCCAGTATATCACTAGCACATCCACGAATAGCCAAGGTACTGAGGGCCCACGATGTCATAGGTGGCAAGCCTATGGCCACTTTGGGCACATTCCAATTCCGGACAATGTAAAGCGTGCTTAGACTAATCTGAGAAACATTTTATAACACTTGCCCGACCTGGGAATCGAACCCAGGACCCCATGCGGTAACGGTCTGAACGGGCGACACCCGCAATGTTACACTACAGACGTGAAATTTAGTAAAAATCGCTAAACCCTTTTCGGATAAGTAAGGTTATATACGTTAGTTTCACGAGAATTTTATGTATTTATAAAAAAATAAGATTATATAAAAAAAAATTATCTATTTTTCATAATTATTATAGTTCGTCTATATCCTAAATATCTCATTTAGCGTTGTTCGTTGTATAAAAATTTGATTACGCACATTTAGCTGAAGCAGACATAGAGCGAAGGGAGGGTCCCTTCGTAGACCGAAACCTTCGCAGTTCGGATGAAATGTAAATACAGGGTATGAATATAAATGCCGCTAAAGTAATATGCGGGTTTGCTATAATGATACGAGTTAGTTATTGCGTTTTCCATATGCACACTTTTGTGTACACATAATGTTTTGCGTTTGTTATTATAAACTGTTATCGTTTTCGTGAAATTTGAAGTTTTAATTGAAATGTATTCATGTAGAGATAACATGGAATACGCTCACGTTTCCGTGTAATTATGTTAGTTTTATCAATAGGGTTCCGATATAAAACGGTTATCACTTTATGACATTTGCTCGTAGTTATTTTACTTTGATTATTATTTTGTCTCCTGGACGGACATACTTCAGTTTTTTCAAGACATTATGATGACTAGCAGCGCCCGTATACATTCGTATCGTTGTCTTGTATATGTGTTGCCTTCTATTCTCATCATTTCCTATGCCAACAGATGAAAATTATAACACTATTATATATTAAAATTTCGCGTAGTCCACGAATTTAAAAATACATATAAATATATAAACATATTGTAGTATTGTCATAGAAATGTTACTTCTACGACAAAAAGAAACATACCTATTATATTATAACCCAAATATCATTTCCAAGCACAAGAAATAATTATCTAATATTAAATTGAATATGCCCATAAAACATTACTCTCCTTCTGACGCAATCTGAAAAAAAAAACATTAAGCAGCACTGTCAGTCTTGCGAAGGATCATATTAAACGCACATGATCTTATATAGTATATGTAAAATTTGCATAAAACTTATACAGCGGACTAACAGCGCAAGCTCACGTGCAATATAAGGGTTGCGGTGAATATGCGTATTGTCTGGTAGGAGTAAGAGCACTCCAGCAGCCGAGACGGTAACAATAGGCCAAGAGTAATTTCAAGTTTTTACAGCTTTATTGCACAACCTATTGTAACATCAAGTCTCCGTTTTATGAAATCCTATTGTAACATCAAGTCTCCGTTTTATGAAATCGTCCATCTTGATGTGTTACTGTTATGATACGTACGAACGAGGTAGGTAATTAATCATTTTTACGTATATTTTTCTCTAAAAGACTAAAATTAAATACACAACAGAAAAACACAAAACAGTGTAACACAACTCCTAAAAAGGAAACCACTCAGTTAATTAACTATGGTTACCTTTATAGATAACCCCAGTCCTGGTATTATGCGATATATATATATATATATATAACCTCCTTTTTAGGAGTTGTGTTACACTATTGTGTATTTTTCCTTGGTAATAACGTCTGAAAGTTAATCAAAAAATTATTGTCGTTATTTTTGTGTATATGTTATTTGATAAAGCTGTATATGACATGTTATACGTGGGTTGTATGTATATATCTTTTTTTTTTGTTTCTCAATTTAATTATTGTTTGAAAAAAAAAAACGTACAATAGTGTAACTCAAATTCTTAAATAAAGCTTTTCTATTTCCATAAATTTCAAGTACGATTTAAATATTTATTCTTCCGATTTTTTTAAAAGAAAAACTATTTGTATAGTGTTCTATGTTATCTGAAAAACACTTAGCACAAAAACCCGCACCTACAAAATCGAACTGAATTACAATTTCCAACCCAATATCTATCTAAATTTTAAGAATCGTATAAAATGCTCTTTCTATAAAAAGGTTTTCTAAAAATTCTCGATAACGTGTTGTTGGGAGTTCGAGCACTTACGGCGGAAATCCCATTAGAATATCGCGGAAATGCATATTTCCTAGCTGTTCTTTCAGCTCATTCTAAAAATGTTCATCGCTAACGTTTCTGACCATTTTATGCTTTTCAGAAATAGCTTACAAAGATTTGTGGCATTCAAGCCATGTGAGTTATTTCTATAAGATATCCAAAACTTACTAATTATTTTAAAGTAGATATCGAAAAAAAAAATGAGTGTTTGCATCTTCTTTATCCCTATGTATGTTTATATATAGGTAATCGGATCGGAACTGGAAATTAATATATAACTATATATTTTCTTTATTTCAAGTAAGTATCGTAGATATTCTGAAAGATGTAGTGCCATGCTGCATTGCAGCGGAATAGGGCCGGCATACCTTTCGCTCACTTGATACCACCGTAAAGTGACATCAACGGTATCACATTTCCACTCCTATACTTAAAAAAAGATATATTTTCTTTACAACTTCTAGGACCTGTATCCCGGACTGTGGTGTATTAACTATATAATTTTATTGGTATACTTTTGGTCTTTTCACAGGTACAACAGTTTATAACGTAGTGTACGCGCCTAACATCTCAGACGACAGTATTACCCGTTTCACTGACATGAAACCCTACTGCATGGCAGCAGACATGGCCGGAGAAGAGCTTTTAGCGCACACGATGATACGTCTAAGTAGATGTTGTTTCTTTGCTAATGCGAGTGTCCAGCTATGAGGCACTGGAGATCAGGAATCACGTAGATGTCTATGGGCATCGGTAATCATCAGAAAACATCGATGTTTTCTCTCTCATATTATACAAAAAACATATATAAAACATCCTCACCATCGGTCGTATGACATTTAAGGCATGACGCTGAGGAGCCCTTTTATTGTTATAGCATAAGGGGACAAACAAGTAAGCGGAGCAATTTGATTACTACCGACGCCCAGGGAGGTACGCATGATTGTTACGCAGATGCTTTGCCCTCCTATTATCCCTCCAATGGGCCACCGGCTACTAACAAACCGCGCGGAACGTGACAGCGACGCTGTCACTTTTCGCGGGAGGCACTTCCCCTGTCGTGACAGCGCAATTCCGTTACAAAAGAGGACACTACATCACCATAAAAGGTGCATGCATCATGCACGGCCTTACCTAGTCCTTCTATTGTAGTACCTACGACTGGCCCGTTAGCCTTATGGCTAATTTTAAACCTACTTGCATATATATCTTCCTGGCCTATATGAGGTGCCCCTAGGCGCAGAGCATGCGGGCTGGAGACAAAGAGACTTTTTTTTACTTTATGGACCACCTTGGCCTTGGGGTTTATGTTACATCCATATAGCGGTCCTGTCCCTGACCTTTTTCTGTTTAGACAAATAGGTATAGACCAGGAACACTAATTGTTTCTAAATAATATAATAACATAGCAATATTTTCATTGCAGATAATACGTGTTCCAATATTTTTAGTGCACAAGCGAGATTTCACTAATGAAATAAGTTTCAGGTAGAGAAAGCAATATTAATATTCACAGTGCGATCCTTGTAAATGTTTTATTCGCTAACGAGCTTACGGGGTTGGGATAATCATGTCACGTGTTAGAACAGTTCACTCGCCGATCAGTGCAAATAATTCGTATATAAGTGTTGTTGGGTTATTCGCAAATTGCAAAATATTTAATTATCATAATATGAGATTCTCAAAATAGTATGTTCTACCTTATTATGTATATATATGTATATACATATACAATATATATATATATATATATATATATATATATATATATCTGTTGTATAGTTATATATGTTGATATGTTACGACACCATCATACAGTGGGCGGTGCGACAATCTCGGTGATGGACTCTAGGTGAAGAGTTTTACGTGTGTAATGGCAAGGCATCGAGGGACACAAACAAGGTGTCGTCATCTCACGTATTTAATTAAAACCCTTCGGCCTTCACAAGGATATTTCAATTTAATGGACTTAATAAAAATAAAAATTATGAATATAATCCATAACCATCGGCGTTACTGTTGTCATGCACATACGTTGCTCTCTTACCCTCCTCTCTTCCAATGGAAACCCCACGAAAGGCGAAAGTTGCTACTTTACAGTGGTGTTATATAAGCGAGAGTTACCTCCACGGTCATGTCGGCCCATATCGGCTGCAATGCAGTATGGCACTTCCTCTTATAAGACTACAGCATGCTATATCACTAGATAAGTACATAATATAATAACAGAATTATTGGTTTCTAGTGACGTTATCTGTAGCCATATTTTGAAATCCTCTTAGCAATTAATTTGTATTATTTCAATGGCATAGCGTACGCGGATTAAGTGCGGCAGACATCTCCATGGGCGGCGTCTATGGGCTTAAATTTTCATTATGTTTATTGGATAATTCTCACAAAAGCGTGGGCCAAAGAGATAGACGGGATTGTCAATGCAACAGTGAGCACACGATTACTGCTCACGGCTTACCGGGGAAAATTATAAATTTCCAACGGGAAATTTGTAGCGGCGTGTCAAATTACGTGAGCCGAGTGTTTTTATGTTGAAATTTGCATTTGAAATAACGTGATTCTGTTCATTTTATATACGTTTGACTGTACTAATATTATTAAGAGAAATTTTTTTTTGTTTATTGCGTAGGGGTACAAACGAGCAGACGGAGCCTTTCAACCATTACCGACGCCTATGAACATCAACATAATTGTGCCGATGTGTTGCCCTCCTTTTCACACTATTCCCACCCCAATGGGCCACCGGCTACTCACAAGCCACACTAAACGCGACACCGTAGGTGTCACTTTACGGTGGTAACAAGTGAGCGAGAGGTACCTCCACGGTCGTGCCTTCCCAATTCCGTTGCATAAGAGGATGTAGTGTCATGCACTATGCATGGCACTACCTCCTCCTATGCAGCATGGCACTACCTCTTATAAAAATTTGATAGTTTGTTTGCATTGAATAGGCCCGTAACCACGGCACCTATTTAAACAATATTATTATTATTAATTATTATTGGAATCGTAAATTATCGCTTATGCACATAGGGCATATAATGTTAATGCCATAAGCCTACTCGAATGTTACTCATTACAATAAAATTACTTTTACGGGATTTATCGCGGTTTATCTAACGATTAAAGAAGCCCAACTTTTCAGAAGCATCACAGCAACCGTGGTGACATACGTGTTACACAATCTGCGGTCTATTGCATGCCGAAGTTGGCTCCTGCCATTACATTAGTGAACGCTGATTCCTTCCAAGAATGATCAGTGAGGCTATTGAAATTAAAAATTAGTCCCAAGTAGCGGAAAGGTTCTTGTCTCTACTTGGGACAGTGATAAACATAATCAAGTTAAAACCTAAACATAACACCTCAAGATAGCAAGATATAATAAGTACTGTTTGCGTTAATCGGAACAACCAAATAATTATGATTCTTCGGGTACTTTTAATAGTTTGTATTATCAAGAAGTCTGTCATCGCGGTCCACCCGTGACCATGGTTACTGTAAGGCTCGTGGAACTTAATTGTGCTTAATTGGCTACTTAAATAGTTCAATGAACTGCGATAAAATCCGTAATAGTAGTTTTATTGTAATATATAATATTTAAAACGAAATAGATCATAATGAAAACTTCGATAATGTAACTAAAGTTGTGAAAAGTGTATAAATATATATCTTTGTACAGCTGCAGAAAGTATTAACAACTGTCAAGCTGTCCCGACAGACGTTGCTCTGTCATAAATTGAATTCGTCATGTGATAAACGTGTAATGTTTTGTAAAGATAAAATTAATACTATTTATATTTTTGTAAGTCAATGAATACTTCCCAATTTTGTAAAATATCCGTGCAAAACCATGACGAACTGTTAGTATACCCTTATTTTCACAAAAGTAGGTTTGCTATTTATTCTTGCAAGGACTGGGATGAAATCCGACGTACATGTAAATTATAATTAGATTTGTTTATAATATTGGGGAACAAAAAATAATCGGATATTTTGCCGACTACCGACACCCTTGGCCATCCGCATTATTTTCATACGCATCCGCATGGAAATAATGAGTTGCGGTGCGGGGTGAACCATATAGGCACGTAGAATAAGAGAGGTAGATTGGAAGATGAGATGAATGAATTGACAAAGGATCGAGACAAGTGGGACTCCGTTTGCTCTGCCTACCCCATTAGGGAGCTGGGAGTGTGAAGATGCCTTTTCTGCCCTTTACTACATCCCCCTAATAGCACACCTGCTACCTACTTCCCGCACGAATCGCGAACATCTTTGGCTGACACTTTACGGCGGAATCATGTGAGCGAGTGGTACCTCCCCGGACTTGCCGGCCCCATCCACTGCAATGCATCATTGCATTGCTTCATACAGAAATACTCATTTTCAAACAAAGAGGAGCTCCTCGTATATAATCATTGTGTTGTGCATATATTCTCATTTTCAAAACGCTATTTAATATTGAATTAATGAGAAGATTTTTGCTACAATGCCTTTCAATTAGTATTATGAATAATTTATTAAAACATAATGTACGTGTTTTATTTTAATAAACACATTTAAAAAAAACTGTTAATTCTTTTTCGTTTTCTGTGACTACTTATTACTTTTCTGTTTTTTATTTTAACTATTTTGCACACTGTGATAGGTCATAGGTGATCTTTTGAGAATATCTGATACACCAGTGGGCGACCTACCATCATAATGTATTAAGCCCCCTATTCGGTATACTTCCTAACTTGCCAGCATTAGTAGTCTGATTCTAAAGCACTAAAGATATAGATTCACTTTACTAAGTTTACTTGCGCACCTTTAAAAGATAACCAATATGATTGCCTCCTAAGTCTCATCAAAGGATGCAAGATGCATAGGAATGCAAGAGCGGATACTATGTTTAGTGCCCTGAGAATAACAGATGAAGGATAGATCAGTGCTGACCGTTGTTGAGTCTGCGTGCAGTGACCGGACGAATTAAATACGAGGGTTACTGGACGGCGCAGTCATGTTTGCCCCCCCCCCCCCGTACTATCAAAACATGGACAATAATATTCGTCGCGTTTCGATCAGTACATTCGTTGCCCATATCTGAACAGAGTCACAACCTGAGCCCGACACACACTACAGGCCCGCTTGGGTCGGCTGGATGGTGCGTAAATGCATTTTTCCTGCTAGAACCAATACGATATACACCGCTCGTACCGGTCGAGCGATGAAATCTTACATATAGTGACACAGTTATAACATATGACTGACAGAATGTCAAACTCACACACCGCTTACGGAATCGAGCCCGGGTTCGAATCCGTAAGTCGAGAGCTTAGATTGATAGAAAAATAAAATAACGCGACTTTAGAGAGCTCTAATAATAAATAAATTACGAATACGGCTTTTGCCGATTTGTAGCGCAAATCGACCCCCTCGGTCAGAGGGGGGGGGACGAGGAGGCCGGCCTCCTCAGGTAAGCCAAACATTAAACGAGCTCAATTATCCTTATCCACGACACCGCAACTAAAACGGCATCGTGCGCGCGCCGTCCCACTAGAGTGGGGAGCGGGACCGCTTCCCCCTTTTCGGTCCCAAAAATAATCACTATAGGGTACGCCCACAATCAACCCGGTTCATCTCTGCCCATCTGCGGGAAAAAACGGGGTCTGTCCGCCTATCGTCTCCCTGAACCAGAAGACAAAAAAGTCTTCGTAGTCAGTCGAACTGTTGAGGCTGGACTAGCGCCGCCAACCAGTATTAGGTCCCTCCGAAAAAAAAAAACAGAGAGTCATTTTCATTTCAATGACTAAACAGCAGGGAGTGGAAGTAGCGGAGGCCTCGTGTAAATAGTGATCATTAACAAAAGGAATTGAAGTGTTCTATTATTTGAAACTGGCTTAAAAACCAGAATAATACATTATTTATAAGGGGCATTGATTTAATTTAAATAAAACATTATAAGCTGATCCCGGGGTCCTTATTCCATCACATTATACGATTCTCATTGTCAGATTACATGCAAATGCTCTTTGCTGCTCTAACATTAACTTTAATCGGTTTTCCAGCCGGTCTTAGTATAACTCAAGTATGTGTATGAGGTTATACAGGTGATTAACAATACCCCGCTATTTCATCCGCGAGCTGCGGTTCTATCAGTTGTAGAGTCATGTTATATTGACGTATCGGTCACTACCATACAGATACGGTCTTTTCTCCTCCCTTCCAAGGGGCCATCGTCCACACGAGAACCGTTCAAAACTCGATAGCACAGCCGTCACTTGACGGCGGTGTCGCGTGAGCGAGAGGTACCTCTCCGATCGTCCCGACGAAATTCGACTGTAACTCAGCATCTATTTCTAAAATCTTCTTTCATATGAAGTGCAGTCAAGTCAGTCAAAATTAGGGTTATTTATGTCTACAACTCATCCTAACATCAACGTTAAATAACGATCTAGCAAAAGTCTTATATGCTCTGATCTGACTTTTGTACAGGCAAAATAAATAATTTGAATGACTATATTTCCCACTCCATTTGAGTATTATTAACCGCGTAAAGTTATATAGTTATTTTTTATGCGCGAGGAAAGCATTTACGCTGCATTGTCACATACTGATGTGACAATTTAATTCTATACAAGGAATTAACAATTCTGGAGGTAAAGAGTATGTTACAGATTTAGTCAGACTTTTGAATAGATTAACTATATAATGACCGATTACCTGATAATTTGCTGATGGCAGATAGCGTCCGCCATAACTCCGTCCTCCACGTCGAGAAGAAAAAAAGAGCGTAATATCTTCCACACCGAGCACACCTTTATTTTTTCTGACAATCAAAGATGACAGATATATATTTTTTTAAATGTTTAAGTAGCAATTACATAATTGCTACACTGGGTGGATGCCGACCCAGAGAGGAACCCTAATCTTCCTGTTGGACAAAACCCTATTAACAAATCACGGAAGCCCTCAGTCACCTTGTGCGGATGAGATGACAACAGGGCGATAGGCTGAGTCCTCATTTAGAGGACCCAACCAACTTTCAGGGGAGTCATCCAGATCGCTCTTCTGGACACTCCGGTTAACTTTGAGACTTTACAGCAGGATAGGACTGGTGTCCAAAATTTCATAGCGTCTCCTTCGCACTCCTTTCCGTCGGCGATGTAGCGAATGAGTTTAGTATTCACTTCTCGAGTCTCGTGGGCGTCCTTCTAGGACATGACTGTCTCTAAGAAGTAGTATGTTAGGAAAAGCAATAGGTTAAGGCTCCATAGGCTAGAGCCTTGGGAAGCAATTAATACGATAATACAAACATGGGGGGCAAGTAATAGTTTACTTTCCAGAAGCGTGAAACTACATAGTGTAACTTACGTTCACAACTGTGTTTGACCTATATTGGTTCGATGTCTCTCGCGGCAGTTTTTATCCGGTAGCAGCAACTTGCTGAACCCTCCAGACTAACCCTAAGTTCCTTCTTAATCACATTTTTATAACCCGTCCATACAGGAAGGTGCATTAAGTACATTGAGGCATTTACTCAGCAAAAAAAAAAAGTTTAACGTTTTGCCGTACCTGAAAATAAAGTAGTAACGTGGAGTGTACACTTTTCAAAGTAAAACAACACCTTCGCAGGCACTCTCGAAATTGGAAGTGAAGACAAACAGGAAACTCCTAGTGCAAGAATACTTTGACTATGACAACGTCACTTTATGTAAATTTCTTCATTACCTCATCGCAACCAATCATCATAATCAGCCGTTATCAACACATTTCTTAATCCTTCTCCTACTAATGTTATAAACGCAAAATTTCACTTAAAACCATGCAATGGACATTAATGAAACTTAACAGTAATATCGTTTAAACATCAGAAAAACACATTGGCTATAGAATGAAATAAATATTTGCTCGTGGTTATTGTCTGCAGTCTACGGTTAACAGCTATTATTACTAGAAGTGCGACAGCTACTTTGCTAGTTCTTTATTTATTATTGTTACTCTTTTAAACAAAAAATATGAGGTTTGGACTGGAAACTTCGGATTTGGAAGGAATAGATTGTTGCATAATCTGAAATAACATCGAAATAATTTTTAATTCAAATGGTGGGTGGTTCTCTTGGGATTCATTTTACGCACGCATATGTATGGGTGAATTTCAAGGGGATGTAGAACTCTTTTCTAATGATGGGTTACGCACGAAACGCAACAGCATAGCTGTCACCTTACTGTGGTGACGTGCGAGCAAGAGGTACCTCCCCGGTCGTTCCAGCGCAATGGGACTGCAATGCAGCATGGTCCTACCACCTACTAATGGTCCTGATACTTTCGGTAACTACTTTACAATAAAGAGCAATTATTCCTCATGTAAAATATCAGTATGGCCGGATAGAATGGTGACTAACAGCACCCCGGGTTTTTTTAAGTTATGTCTATCTGTCACTCAGTGAGCATTTCTGATGGTGAAACAATTATTGACATCGTTCCAGCAGTATTTGTATGAGTACATTACAAACATACGCATGGCTGCCTCGCGGTTTAGTGTCGAGCATGTTCCACCACAGTCACGAGATCCTGGGTTTGGGAGTTGTCGGTGTTACATCCCCAAGCCGTATCTCGGGGAGCACGTTAAGCCGTTGAACCTAAGCCTGGTTTCTCTCCGATCGCTTCGGATTGCAGTCCCATCGGACAAGAGGAGAATGAGGGAATAAGTTGTGCTTTTGTGCCTGCAGACACACTTGTGCACTATAATATGTCCCGTTCAGTTGGCTAGCTTCTGCGTAAGCCGTGGCCGCGACATTATAGATGTATGTATTTTTAAAATGCATTAATGAATCTAGTGGTTCCAACAATATAATAAATTCTAAAGTTTGTTATTCTTTCAGGTCAAAACTATTTATTGGACTAGGCAGGAAACATTTAATTCTTTATTGGCATTGAATTTGATTATGATATTGATTTACCATACACGCTCATGAAACTAATTCAAAATATCCACCCAATTTACTGTGCTGGCAGCGTGAAACCAGTTAATCAAGATCCAGGGAACTATTTCTCATGTTAAATAAAACACATACAGGCCTCAGGTCTGTTCCGGGATGATGAAGGCACCTAATTTACTGTGTCCTGGTTTTACACTGACGTATGGTCGGTTGAGTGACTATGAACGACGTTATTTTGTAGATGTGGTATTTTATTTTTTTTCTACTGCCAAGTTAGGAGTGTTAGGTACAAGTTTCACGTTTGTGTGGCCATTGCAATGTAGCCCTCATCCTTATATACTGCAATGTTACCATACAAAAGTCTTGTTGAGGTAAACTTGTTAACGCCTGGCTTGGGTAGTGAGCTAGTAAGTGCATGAAGAAAACGTCTTGAAAACGAGGCCAACGGTAGAGCGTATCTACGTCAGTGAAGATAGAAAGAGTTACCTCTCATATATATCAGCATACCCCTATTTCGTAAACTTTATGATAATAATCATTAGTTCCAGTTTACACCTACAGTTTTAAGGGCGTGTCTTTTGTTGGAGACTTTAAAAAGAAGATAATGCAGGTGATTTCTGCAATGACGGTGGCTCAAAAAGAACAACTAAAACAAATAAGAATTGCCTTAAAAGCAACCAAAGCTACTAATTATAATATTGAGAACTCAATGTCTTTTGTCGTGCAGCAGAATAAAGAAACTAAGCGACAAAATAAAATAATAGATTCTCAAAATAAAGACGATATGGAATATATTGTTATTCTTGAAGATAGAAAATCTACAAAGAAGTATGAGAAAGGCGAGCCTGAAGATTAAAAATGTTTCAGCAAAGGCAAATGAAACCAAAGATCACCTAAATGAAATCGTAATAAATCTTGGTAAGAGTATCAATTATAGGATTGCTGCTTTTCAATTCAGAACATTTACAGAGTTTCCGGAAGAAAACATGGCATACCGATCTCCACCATAATTTTTGAAACACTTTCTACAATCCAAATCCGAGATCCTTAAAGTGAGTATATCTTTTAATAAGAAAAGCTCCAGGCACTTGGATATCACTAGTGAAGAATACTCACCAATTTATATAGCTGAGCAACTGACGACTAAAGGATCACGCTTATTTTTTCTTGCTAGAGACTTGCTTGACTTGATCAGAAAATTTCGTCTTTCGGGAAGATACTTATTCGTAAGGATGACAACACCCCGATCATAAACATTAAAAACGAATCAAACACACAAACTACTATAACTAGCATGACTAAAATATACATAGAAATACTAGAAAGTTCTTATCCTTACTTCATTCCATGTTTAGTTATTTATTACTTGTTCAAAACAAAGCTAAATTGTATTTTAATTTTTATCTCTCTGAAATTGCTCAAGATGATCCATACGTGTAAATGTTGGCCCGACACGGAACGCAGGGTAAGAAAAATATACATACTTACCATAATAATAAGATTACATAAAACTTTACATTTTGATTCGAGTAATCTTAAAACAAGAAGGAAACACCATGTAGCTCCTACAACTCTAGTTACAACAGTGTTTGCTGCTACGCAATACAATAAAATATCATGTCATATATATAATATGATAAATGAAAAGCTGAATATATACAATAAAAGACACATGAAGTTAAAGGAACGTTAATAGGCTGTCTTCAGACACTACGATCAAACAGAATCTTAATACACTACATTAAATAGATAATAAATTTAGAAACTAGCATAAAATTAATACATAATAGGTACTTTAAAGAGAAGGTAAGTGAATAAAAAATATATAAAAAGGAAAAATAAATGCAGTGATATTCTTAACCCAATTCACCATCACACCACACACAAACGCACACACACAAAACACACACACACACACACACACTCACACACACATACACACACACACTCACACATAACCTCAATAATATGACTGATAAAATGTCATGTAATAGTTTAAAATACAATGTAAAAGTTTACAAACGCTTTTCTGGTCTTGTGCATGTTTTCATATTTCTAAGTAAATACTGTGTTAATTGTTGCTAACGAAGAGCAGTACCTTCTGGCACAGGTATTATTACTTAAAAGGAGGTGCTGGCCCTAACCTACTTATGTAAACATAGATAAAAATAAAGATATTATTATTAGAGATATTATTATTATATATTAGTATAAGGACAGGAGAGAGGGGTGTAGTCACATTTCCCTTTCTCTCTTTTGCTCATAGCCTTTTTCCACGTTCGGTATAACTAAAAGAATTACTTCGGTTGAGTTCTCTGAACTCACGGTCGTATGATTTTTTGAGATGGTTAATAGTTATTGTTCGTGACAGTTAATTCTCCCAAGTGTCCGCATTAATCACTTCCGTGAGAACTACTATAGTTACATCTGGAAATGATATGCATACTATAGACTATCCAATGAAATGGGTAGAGATAAAAAAATATCCAGACCCACTGAATGACGGATCGGCTTGCAACCAAAATTACGAGGCAGATCAAGATTAATTTAGCTTAACATTATTCTCTAGCTAAGAAATTTTCAGAAAGAATCGAAAGTTTCGCAGGTGTAATCGTGGGGTGCAACAATCTGATATTTTAAATAAACAAAATTATATTTATACCAGCTAAGCCGTTTTATTATAATCTAAGATTTAGGGCGATTTATTTCACGTCAGCAGTGTATCTTGGGCATGTCTACCCGGCTCAATTAACCATAGGCCTCATTTACTAAAACATCACAAACATCTGCGTCCACACTACTACTACAGGACATTTATCACTCGTGCGACACTATTTAAGTTTCATCTCGGCTATTAATTATCAAGCGTTTACACGAAAGGCTTGTTCACCCTTTTTCACCCTAAGTTACCAACTTAAGTAATACATGTCTTTTTAGTTTTTGAGATTGATAGCAGTTGAATTCTGCCATCGCGACTTGGTAACAATAATTTATGATTTTTTGTAAAACCAAAACACGGACGTTTTTAATTAATAAAGTTCCGTACCATTGTTGGTATGATAATAAAGTGTTTTATACTAACCGGGGTAAAATACACTACTAGACCTAGCAAACACCTGGGGAGACGAATATCGAGTATAGATTTAGTACAGCTCATCAAAAAAGGTATTTCACACCTATATTGAATTTTAAAGATAGTATTAAAAAGTACTTTATTTTCGTTACTATAAGTATATTCTCACGCTAATCTGCATAATGTGAACGACTTTGTTTGGCCCCGAAATATAATTGACGCTGATAATTGAGTCCCTTTGCTCCTTAAATATGTAAAGGATGGAAATGTTAGTCATGGTAGAGATGGAAACACGTTGATACTTATTAATGAAGCGAAAACATTAGTATTTTGTCTTAAAATGGCGCGTGTATATCGGGTCTTTTGTACAGATAATATCATGTAACAACTTTATAGCCTTTATACACAATCGTAAAATATGGATAAGCGTAAAAGTTGTTCCATCAGTACGATCCTTGTATGATTCCCCGATATTCAGGCTTAGGCTACAATATTTCGGTCGTAAAATATAGTTTGACGGTAAGGTTTATCATATTTTCATATGGCGCTCAATGGGGGGGGGGGGTGTCCAGCCGTGGGCTTCGGCGGCGGATGATGATGATGAGAGAGCATTATACGACAATGATCGGGATGATGTAGGTTGTGACTGGGCCCAAATATACGAATGAGTTATTGTGATAAGTGACAAACAAATAGTTTTTTCAATCTGACTTTATTCACCAAAGTTCTCCAGGTCACTGTCTCCTAGCTAAAACCGTATAACCTTTACTATTATAAACTCATCATAACTCAGAGAGGTAAGGAGAGGTTGAGTTTCTTCAATATATAATAAATGACTACTGACTCAAATGGGCTTCTTACTTATTCTGCAGCCCGAGTTAACATAGTTTTTGCTTATTTCAAAATGTAATCATTTTTCAAATTTCAGTCATTTAAAAACACATTTAGGTAACTTATTTTTACGAATAGGCTTATCTCTTCTGGTCAATAAATCTTTTAAGAACCAAATGATAAGATTGTCTGTGATGTTTGTAAAATTATCAATTTTTTCTATAATTATTTTTCGTTAAAACTTTAATTAAAAACATTTGTAAGCAAACAAATAGTTACTAAAATGTAAATGATATCAGATTTTCATATGCCATTTCCTGGGGTCTGACCCTACTTTATGTACTGAAGCTCGTAATGTTGTCCCATACGCGTCGTAACCGACTTCGCCGTGCCATATCTTTGCGGATGGGCAATTGTATGAGGTTCATTGCCCCCGCGAGCCCACTACACTGCGTATTGTACAATGTTTTATAAATGTCATTTCCTAATTTTCATCTTTTTTGTGTTATAAATGTTTCGTTGGAAAACCATTTATAGTAGGTATAAAATTTGTTTCTTTATTCTTTCTTAGTTTTGTCATATCATTATATTTAGATATTAGTTCACTGTTATATAAACATCTTGGTTTTACGAGATGAGCTTACACTTTTAAGTTGCCTCATACTTCTACGTTGGTTTTTTTTCTGAAATATAATTTTATTAATTAAATCTAAAAAAAAAATAGTTTATCAATTTGCATGGGTTGAATGTTCAAAGATATAGATCAAATAAAAACAGAGCGTGGAAATGGACAAAATTAACGTTTTGTATATTCAATCTATCCATACTTTTGACTACTAGAGACAGGATTTTGACACAATTTACCTACGAAATTTGTCGAATTCCTGTTCGCCTCCCGGCTACCTGTGTTATAACATTAAACAAATAGTACCTACTTATGGGATGAAACTGTGTACTGAAATGAATTGTGTCTCAAGTTTTCGTGACTTAATCATAACATATATACTTATATACTTTTTTGTTGTCAATCATTAACTCAGTGCACCTGTGATCACACTTGCTGAAAAACATCTGAAACATCGGGCTAGTATAACTAAACAAACATTGCTAAAGTCCGATAAAGTAATTTTATTGTAATGTTATTAACCTCACCTCACTTATAACTAAGTTGGAGTTTTCAATTTATTTTTGAACTTGCTTTAAGTAAGTGCAGCAGACAAATAAATCCGCTTTGTCGCTATAGTTTTATATGCATGTAAATTCGGCTGAAACATTTAGACCACGTAGCGACCCTTCGGGCGCCCCCCTCCTGGATGTGTTTGGAATGCGTTAAATACGGGATCCGTAACAGTTTGTTTGTTTTCTCAAATCGACGACAGAGGCGGCCAGCTTCCTTTGAGCTCATACATGTCTGAGCATATAAGAACGGTTGTAAAAGTGAGTGACAGTCATTTTGTCTGCATTTTTATATCTTAGGAAGAGGTAGTGCCATGCTACATTGGAGGAGGTAGTGCCATGCATTGTGCATGACACAACATCCTCCTATGCAACGGAATTGGGCCGGGACGACCGGGGAGGTACCTCTCGCTCACATAATAACGCCGTAAAGTGACATTTTCAGTGCCGCTTTTTTACGGTTTGCGAGTAGCCGGTGCCCCATGGGGGGAGGGGGGTGAAAAGGTGGGCAACGCATCGTCATAATTATGCTGATGTTCGAATGGTTTGTGAGTAACCTGTGGCCCATTTTGGGAGAATGAGGGCAACGCATCGGCATAGTAATTATGTGGATGTTCATGGGTGTTGGTAGTCGTAAAAGGTTCCGATTGCCCGTTTGCTCCCTATTCTATAAAAAGACTATACATATTGTAAATGTAAGTGCCTAAAAACTGTGTCTAAATGTGACCGATTTCCTCAAAGTCTACTATACTGATTTTAAGCCAGTTTCACTTATGGGTAGACCGATTCCCGAAGATGATTTTAGTATATAAATAATTCACAGACGAAGCCGCGACGGATCGTTGTTATTAAATAGAACTTTCTTCACCGAATGACAGGTTGACAGACAAGGCACAAGAAAAACACCTGTACCTAGTAACTTGAAATTTGATGCAGAGGTCTTCATCATGCGAGCGAGCACTTTTTAGAAATTGAACCCCTAGTGGGTGAAATAGGGGTGAAACGTAGAACATAAAATTTTATCATGTTATGCGGGTGAAACACGGTGAGCTATTAGACAACTTCTGCAACAACACCTTTGTACAAGTTCTTTTTTTATATAGCATAAAGAGGACAAACGTAATGATTGTCACGCAGATGCGTTGCCCTCTTATCACCCCCCCCCCCCAATGCGCCACCGGCTATTTACATACCGCACGAAGTACGACAGCGACGCTGTCACTTTACGCCGATATCAATTGAGTGAGAGGTACTTCCCCGGTCGAGCCAGTCCCATTCCGCTGCATAGGAAGATATATATGATAGTGTCATGCACCGTACGTGGCAGTACCGCCTCCTATGCAGCATGGTACCTACCACTTAGGTCGATCTAAAAGTTCGTGGCCTAATCTACATGGAACTATGACATCTTTTTAAATCTACCGTCATTTGTTAGTATGTGTCATATTGATTTATTGTGCGAAGTTTCATTCCGATACTGTACAATATAAATTTTCTGTGATTATTGAAAATTGCTTCAAATAATTTTCAATAATGGACAAAATTGAACACCGTGCAGTCATTAAGTACCTCAATAAAAAAGGCCTATCACCAAAAGACATCCATCAGGATATGGTGAGCACTTTGGGGGAGTCTGCTCCATCGTATTCCAGTGTCAAGAAGTGGGTAGCTGAGTTTAAGCGCAGTCGTGAGAGCATTAAAGATGATCCTAGGAGTGGAAGGCCTACGTCCTCTACCACGAAAGAAAACATCGATAAAATTTGTGATCTCGTACTGGGTGACCGACGTTTGACCATTGGTAAGATAGCTGAGATAACAAACGTTAGTTATAGCCGGGTGCAACACATAATAACGGAAGAGTTGAGGTTCCATAAGGTTTCTGCTCGCTGGGTCCCGAGGTTGCTTTCAGCTGAACAAAAACGAGTTCGATACACAATTTCGCGAGACTGTTTGGAACTTTTTGAGACTGATCCCGAGGACTTTTTGTGTAGATTTGTTACGATGGATGAAAGCTGGGTTCACCACCATACTCCTGAACCAAAGCAACAACCAACAAACAACCAACCAAACAGTGGAAAAGATCAGACTCTCCTACAACGAAAAAGGCTAACGTTGTTTTGTCAACTAACAAAGTCATGGCTTCTGTTTTTTGGGATGCGAAGGGCATTATTTTTGTAGATTATTTACCGAAAGGTCAAACTATAAATTCTAGTTATTATTGTAACCTTTTATGAAGACTCCGGGAAGAAATAAAAGAAAAAAGGCCGGGAATGTTGCGTAAGAAAGTTCTATTTCATCAAGACGATGCACGCGTTAGCACTTCGGTTGAAACAATGTCTGTAATCCATGATTGTGGCTACGAATTGCTGTCCCACTCACCTTATTCGCTCGAAATTTTCGAACAAAGATGAGGTGATAGTCGCAATAAACGATTATTTCGCCGACCATCCGGAATCTTTTTTTTTTTTAGAGGGGATATACAAGTTGCAGGTCAGGTGGAAGAAGTGTGTTGAACTAGATGGAACTATGTCGTAAAATAATAATAAATTTAGATCTACTTTTTTTTCATTTTCTTAGTCGGGATTAGAACTTTTAGATCCACCCTCGTACCTCTTCCTTGCTGGTCCAATTCTGTTGCATAGGAGAATTTAGTGTCATGCACCGCAATCTAGATTTGTAACACAACCTGATGAAAGAGTAATTTAATCTACGGAAACAGCAATAGGAAACCACTTCACAGCAATGTTATGTAAGCGAGAACTACTTCGCACGTCGTGCCGGTTCAATTCGGCTGCATGCCTGGCACAACCTTCTACGAAATGTTTTGTATGTTTCTTGGTTTTTTATGCAAAAATACTCAACGGATTTAGATGAAACTTATCACAAATATTTTTCAATCTAGAATAACATAAAAATTACATTCATCCCGAAAAATAAAAGATTATATGGAGATAATGATAACCGCGGCGTAACGCTACTCGACAGTCGAGAAAACAATAAAGTTCAAAGTAAATCTTTTCCCTACTAAAACCAAATCCAATTTGTTTTGAAAGACGTTCACGTATCGCAATGATGTTGACAAATAGACCGGCCCCGCCTCTTCGATGTTCGATCTTTCCGACTGATACAACGATACGATATTTCATTCGATTACAAGAACAATCGATAAATCTGCTTCCAAGTCACCGCACTATATACTTTAAATATAATATAGAGGGACAAGTCGGAGCGATTTAATAATTAACAAACCCCATAAGCGTTCGCATAATATTTTTGCAAATGCGTTCCCCTCCTCTTCTCCTCGTCTCCAATAGACCACCGGATACTCACAGAGTGCACAAAACACGACAGCGAAAATGTCTATATGTCTACATACATATATATCTGCAATACACCATGAAACTATCTCTTATTCAAACAATATGACCTGGTGGTTCATATTGTAACTGTAAACACAAGCTGCGGCTATTTAATTGCATTACCGTCTTTCGGGTCAATCAAGTGAGCCTTCCGCATCACGAATATGCTTATTTCACGTATTATTTGACTGTTACGTATCTCATTATACGCCACTCGAATTCTGCTTCAATGCAGGAACAGCACGGAATTTCGCAGTACATACACATGAGACAATAACAAATGAGACTTTAAACACTGGTTTCATATCTCCTAGCAAAACGTGGGATTTCCGAAAAACGATTGTGTATATACTACTGAGCCCCATCGCCACGCCAAACATCTTGATCCACGGTAGTCTTAAAAAGCTGAATGTGCTCTATAATACCCAGCTCAGTTACAGTAGGTATGTATGCACACCCCCACCATGGATCAGGCCTTATCATGGCGGTGGGGCTTAGCAGCCTGGGGTGTACCCAGGGGAAGCTAATTGAAACGAGGAGGATCTTTGCACCCCTCTTATAAGAAGAGAGGACCAAAGAGTAACAGGAGGTGGTGCTTTTGCGCACGGGGTAAGGGGCGAGCATGGGAACCTCACCCCATTACACTATCCCAAAGTCGGTGGGGTTGTTCTGTTGTTCATGGCAACCCCGCAATTCGTTGTTCCGGGGCACCCCACCATGGGCGGCACTGATGGCACTCGCGGTGGTTTTTGTGGGTATTCGGCACTATCATGTGCCGCGAGTCCCACATACCACTGAACCCCACCCAGGGCCAGTGAAGGCGCGTAAATACGTTTCCCTGCGTCAAAAAAAAAGGTATGTATGCACACACTGTTTGAAATCCCTAATAAATAAATAGAGCAAAAATAATAGATTAAAAGTGACTGAAGTTAATGGCAATTAACAAACACAAGTGTAATGTGAAATTCATTATTCAATGAACAATGGCGCCGGCAACACGCTACTTCCATTACGATACGGCAAGTTTTTTCTCAACCTATTCTGATTTCCAACAATCCCATCAAATCACTGGCGGCGAAATGTACCAAAGGGAGCTGATTGAATTGAAACCTCGCTACCTGCGTTATATTTCTTTTCCGTTTTTCCCAAATCGAACTTTTAGCCACTGTTAAAAGTGTTTTAATCTGATTGAGCTTGCGTCTTAAGTTAATTGTTTAGATGGCTTCCGGAATAGAAATGTTATGAATTATACGCATATATATTTAAAAAAGATCAGCAGTTGAGCGTGAATTTTGGTTTTGTAATATTACTGCACTACGGATAGATATAGCACATACTGAAACTGAAACTACTCTAGTAACACAAAAAAATTGATAAAGCATTATATTTCGCTCATCTTGCCAAAGGGTACACTCCCACATGATATGATGTTTGGTTTCATTCATTCTCCACTGAAGGCAACACTCGTCGCCTTCAGTGAAGCAATCGCAGAGAGGTGACGGTATTAATTTAAAACTAAAAAGTTTGCTTTTAAAGTTGCCGTGATCAGTTAGAAACTGAACGGTACAATGATCAACTTCTAATCAGTGTTTCGACAGCCGGTCTCACACACACAAGAAGAGGTTATGTAAATGCCTTAATTGTGTTATTCCATCGCGCCAGCCATTCATCGATCCAGTTACTGGTATTAACGTCTTCTGTTTGTCTTGGGGTCTGAGGATGTTTCGATGAGAGAGGTTTCTCTAGTTATAATACATGGCGTTGAATTTTCAGGTCGACTGGTAAAACTCTGGCAAGAACTTACAAGGCTTCCGTATCGACACTGCAAATCCGATAAAAATATTAAGCCCAGTTTTTGAGTTTGTAGTAATTAAGGTGGCGCCGCATCAGTAGTAGTTAAATCTGCCCACAATGGTGCTCGGTAGAATATGCTTCCTAGATACGTTGCATTGTATATTGTGTGATACTGATAAGTTAGAAAAAGCGTGAAAGTAGGACGCCGTTGTACCTCCTGTTGCCCTCTCATTCAGACAGCTATCTGGTTTCCGTCAATACTCCTTTGGTCTTTGGAACATCTCCTAATACGGAGTTCACTGCCGTTTATTATCATTACACTTAGGCCTAGTTCACGGCCGTGTTTTATGGGCTGTCTTCGCGTCTGGTACTATATGTCAGCAAATTGGGATGGGCTGCGGTCGTTCTTGGCATCGTAGCCTTTGGGGTTACACCACTAAGGAGTCTGCCGCAGATGTGGTGCTTTATGGAATGGAACTTTACACTCCGTTCACTGCGGTAACTATTGGCGGCAATTCGCAAACTTCGTTCTTTTTGCCATAAACGGGAATGTTACCAAGGGTAAGGAACAGCTGTTAGTACGAAGGACAAATATACTAGAACTCAAAAGAAGGAGTATACTTCTGCCTCTGGGTCTTTCGAATACGTTATTGCTAAATCAAAGTCAGTACGTAAGCAGTATTGGCGAGAGACAAATTAATACTTCACTATGTGGGCATCGGAGGCTACCTTGGCTCACTCGGTGTTGCCTACGGTTACCTGCCACTTGGTCTGCAGTTCCCACTCTTTTCTATTGTTCTAAGAATCTTAGTTATGTCTTCTATAAAATAAATATACAAAGTGTAACTAATAATCTAACTGATAGTGAATAGTAACATAATTAACAAAATTAATAATAATAATTAAACTTACTTCTACTTTCGTTTATATTTTATAATAACTTTCATCCTTATTTAATTATTTGTACAGATGTTTTAACATTGTGAATAATTGTTGTCCACGCGCGGATATCCATCGGACCGAGTTACGCAGGCGCCACAACGAGTATAATATTACTTGTCTACCTACAACATCTTTTATTTTCCCAATTTAAATTCACACTGTGTATATATATATATATGTATGTGTGTGTGTGTGTGTGTGTGTGTGTGTGTGTGTGTGTGTCTGTGTCTGTGTAGTAATATGTTGGCTATCCTGTTTTAACTACACCAAACATGGTGCCACATAAAACCAGGGTCCCCTAGTTGTTGAGACCTAAACTACTAGTAAAAAGAGTGGTTACTTTCTGGGACCTTTTCTTACACTGTTGTGCATTTTCCTTAGCTTAACAAAGCTTAAAAAATATTGAAAAAAAAATTAACTAACTAGCCTAAGACTATTTACTATTTATTTATTTAATATTTTATAAAACAAATATTTACGTTTAAATTTACCAAATTATTTTGTTAAAGTTAAATATTTTCCTTCTATTATTACTTCTTTTTTATGTGTTATTTCCGTTAAAAATTA